>OVAO01001510.1:0-14268 GCA_900406285.1 Biscutella auriculata
AATTGCAATAGAAGTAATCAAATAATCAAGTAATCCACTACAAGAAATTGAGATAGATAAACTTAAAGAAAACCTGGAAAAGAGAGAGACTATGATCTAAAAAACACTCTAGGGTTTTAGTTCTTGGTTCCTATTTATATTGGACAAAATTTTGCTCAAGTAAAAGGAATATTCTGTGGAATATTTTGTTCTTCGGGGGCCTCCGCCGGTAAGTGCAGACCGGCGCACCTGATCGGCGGTCTATCGCCGTCTTCTTTTTGTGGGGTTTCGCCGGTCAGCGCTCACCAGTGCACCTGACCGGCGGCGTTCTTCACGTCGNGGCCTAGTCGAGCCTCGCCGGTCAGTGCATACTGGCGCACTTGACCGGCGGCCTTTCTTCTGACTCTTCTGGTTGTGTTGCATGGGTCTGGACTGACCGGCGATCTAGACCGGTGCGGATGGTTTCCTTGGGAATTGGTCATTTCTGCTCCTAAAATGCTTCATGATTGCTCAATCCTTATCCTTTGCCTTCTCTGCAGCATAAATGGTAGAAACGATGCAAATGCACCCTAAAGACTCTAAAATGCATCCTAAACTAATGCAAAGCGAATGGTAAAACCGGTAAAATACACACACATAAACTCCCCCAAGCTTATACTTTGCTTGCCCTCAAAAAAAACAAGTCCTAAATCCAAGGTTGAGGTTTGAAATACAAGACCTCAGCTACCAAGAGTCACCAATGAGAGCATTTTAAACTTAACATAACTACTTGTCCCATCATCCAAGCAATATCACTGTCAGTCGTTATTACCAGACCAAAGCGATTCACCTATCTAGACATATCATGCTTTCCTAACATTTAAATTAAGCAGGAGTGAAACATGATCAAGTGTAAACACAAGGTTCTCAATCGGTTCGATAAGAAGGGGACTCCAATGCGAAAAAGAAGGTTCAACTCATGGCATGAAGGTTGATCGTAATTTGGTTTCTCTCGCAGAGTGAAGGGGTTATAGCAAAATCGAGTAAGACAAAGAAAAATGGGGCATACAAATTCGTACATCCATTCATCCCCTACCAATTGCACCTAAGTCTACCCAGTCATGTAAATTTGTCTTTTAAGCTTTTTACCAGTCTTATGCTACCTTAAGAGATTCTTCTTATTTTGTTTTTCTTTGTTGTTAAACTCTTCTCCTTATTATTATCTTTCTCTCTCTCTTTTTTTTTTTTCTAAGCCTTTTCCTTTCGTTTTGAATAAGCCCATTTTTCCTTCTTTCTATTTTGCTTAGAATCTAGCAACATTTCTTCATTCTTCTATACATCTCTTAAAGTTTTTCTTCTTTTCTTTCTTTGGTTTCTTTTCATCCCTTTTGTTCTACCCTCTTTCTCTTCCTTTCAAGCGAATATCCCATCTAAAATCAAGTCTAGGCTACCAATGACAAGAATAAATCGAGTCCTAGAGCTAATCGAGCTTTTTCAATTCAGTTCGAAGACCTAATCTACCTAGTTACCCGAATAGATGTTCTTCATTGAAGCTCTCTATACTTACGGGTTTTTGCAAAACCATCAATCACTAAAAAGAAAATAATATAGCAAAATAAGAACTCACAAGTTAGGAGATGGGGTGCTTTGGGCGAGAGGCATTATCTTTAAGATGAGGATAACCGAGTCGAGCCAAGAGTGTTTCGGCTAAGCTGCTCAAACTCGTGCTTAAACAAGAAAATCCATGAGATTCAAGTGAAACAAAAGATCATGCTAATTGAAGTTCAAATTAAGACTCATACAAAATTGAAAGCAATCTAAGGAAGCCGGCTTCACTACCAAGGTTTTTGCTTTTTATACATCAGGGTATAAAACTATGGACTTCAGAACTTTTCAAAACTACTTAGCAAATAGATTATCGGGAGTTAGGGCGCTTAAGATCTTTCTTGAAACGCGAATGAATGCAATCTAAATAAGACTCAATCCTTGACTAAAATGCATTGCAACTAGACACTGAAACCCGAATGAAAATAAGAAAAATATTTTTGGACGGAGGGAAGTTCTCATGTATGAAGAGTCATGATTGTCATGTATTCATGGAGCGGTTGCTTCTGTTTATTTTTGCAAAACCGTTACCTCGAAACGTACATCTTGCTCTATCTGGTATGTTAAATTTATTATATACATAATATTTAAATATATGTTATGTACTGTAAAGTAGTATATATATATAGGTATGTATAATAATGAGTGCAAATGATCATGAGTAGGCATTGGAAGCTTTTTCCGTGCCCTATGCTCAAGATCTCTGCAACAAAATCGGGTGGAAATTATGAAGGAAAACATAGTTATAATATTATGCAATATAGCGAAGATATTTCCGCCGTTGTTTTTCGATGTAATGGAACATCTCGTCGTACATCTTCCACATGAAGCCGAACTTGGCGGGCCTGTTCAATACAGGTGGATGTATCCATTTGACAGGTTTTTTAAGAAATTGAAAAGTCAGGCAAAATACAATAGATATGCAGCCGACTCAATCGTGGAATCGTATATCAATGATGAAATTTCGTATTTCCCTGAGCACTACTTCGCCGCAACTATACAAACAAAATCAAGGTAAATTTGATCACATTGAAATATGTTCTACAAATATATATGCTCGTCATATTTATAATTTCGAACTTCTTGATTTAGGTTAACTAGATTTGACCAAGGTGAAACCCCTATTTATCATGTTCCTGATATACCAGATATATTCAGATTGTTAGGCCAAGGGAGTGGAAGATGTAAGGAGATATGGTTCGATGAAAGAGATTACTATTGTGCACATGCATATGTTTTGCGTAATTGTGATTACTTTCGGCCACTAGAGAGGTATTTTATGTTATTCATGAATAATATGTATATAAGATTAAATAAATGAGCATAACATTACTCTTGTCGTTGTTGTTTATATATAGCATGTTCGAAGCTCATATTCGTTTCACGTATCCGGGTATAACTGAAGATGAAGTTTCAAAAAAAAGAAACGCATAATTTACGACGTGGGTTAGAACATATGTAAGTATTTAGTATATTATTTTATCATACTCATTTCTAGATATATTAAATGTATAAGATATTAATTAATTATATGTCAATGATATGCAAACAATATAGGTGTTTTCAAGAAGAGGGACGAACAAACATTTCCCAATTTGGGTTGAAGAGTTAGTTCAAGGTCTCATGAACAAGGCAATGACGTGGTCCATATATTATACGAGAGGTTATTTGTTGCATACACGAAGTCACAGACATCATAAGAAAACATATAACTACGGAATATGTGTTAAAGGAGAGAATTATGCAGATTCATCTGATGAAGCAGATTTCTATGGGAACATTTTAGAAATCCTCCATTTACAGTACGCGGGAATGGTGAATTTAAGGATCACACTTTTTAAATGTGAGTGGTATGATCCGACTGTCGGTAAAGGAACGAGAAAGAGCGACATGGGTATTATCGACGTTCTTGCAACCGGAAAATATTACAAATATAAGCCTTTTATCTTGGGTAATTAAATACTATATATTCTTTTAACGTTTTGTATCATAATTTATTTCTACTAATTAATTAATCAATTAAAATTATGTACATTTCAGTTTCTCAAGGCGATCAAGTTTGCTATGTACCATATATGTGCACGAAACAACCGAGACAATCCTAGCTCAATGTTATAAAGGTTAATCCACGGGGAATTATTTTTGGAGCATATAGAGACGTACTACCTCCTCTTTTGCATCTGAAAACAGACGTTGTTGTACAAATAAATACGATTGAAGAGGTTATGGTGGATAATTTAGTTGATGCCTCAGGAGGAAGCGAGGATATTAATTTCAGCGATGAAGATGAGGAACCTGCTGATGAATTTATGTGTAATTTATCTACTTCTGATGATGAGGATGATTATGAATAATGATGACCATCAAATTAATTTGTAGCTCTTATATATTTAGGATATTTTGAATTAAATAAAGACGTCTTCGGTTTATTGAAAAAACTATAGCCGAACAAGTAATTCAAAAATATATATATATAAGGTAATATATAAAACATTAATATATACAATTAATTGTAAACACTTAACGAATATGTTAATATGGCACACTAGTTCTGGGACGCTGCATAAGTCCTTCATTATCTTCACAGACCCGGGTACGAGTCCCAGCACAAGTGTTTTTCTTTTGTGTGTGGTCGCTAAAGAGCTACCACAAGAGCGACTACCGGTAGTTTTTTCGTTATAAATCCCTATTTTCTCTATGTTTTAATCAATATGGATCGTATAAACTATATATCCTATGCTAAAAACATTACTGAAATAAGTTTATAGTCTTTTTAAAAAAAAAAATAAATCGATTTCAAATCATTACGTTCGTCCTAAGATGCATAACAATTATCGGAAACCTTTATTCTAGGTGACAATCATTCCTTTAACGATACATTCGTTTAACATTTTTTTTACAAAGACTATATTGTTTTAAGACATTACTCGAGTTGTTAAACTAACGACAACACGGGTTTCATGTGGTTTTGAGTAACGATTTAAAAGTTTGGAACCGAAAGTTTTGTAATAAAAGATATATTGAATATATGCAATTAATTGTAAACAATTAACGAATATGTTAACATGGCACATTGGTTCTGGGACGATGAATAAGTCTTTCCTTCTCTTCACAGACTCTGGTTCGAGTCCCATCATAAGTTTTTTTTAGTGTGTGGTCGCTCTGGTGGTCGCTTATGAGGCGACCACCTGAGCGACTACATGTGGTTTCGATGAAAAATTCCGATGTGGTCGCTCCGGTTGTCGCTAAAGAGCTACCGCAGGAGCGACTACTAGTAGTTCTTTCGTTATAAATCCCGCTTTTCTCTACGTTTGAATCAATATGGATCGTATAAACTATATATCCTATGCTAAAAACATAACTGAAGTAAGTTTATAGTCTTTTTATATAAAAAAATTAAGTCGATTTCAAATCATTAGGTTCGTCATAAGAAGCATAACAATTATCATAAACCTTTATTCTAGGTGATGATCATTCCTTTAACGATCCATTCGTTTACAATTTTTTTTTACAAAGACTAGACCCTTTTAAAGCATTACTCGAGTTGTTAAACTAACGCCAACACGGGTTTCATGTGGTTTCGAGTAACGATTTAAAATTTTGGAACCGAAAATTTTGTAAATAAAACATATATTGAATATATGCAATTAATTGTAAACACTTAACGAATATGTTAACATGGCACACTGGTTCTGGGACGGTGCATAAGTCTTTCCTTCTCTTCACAGACCCGGGTTCGACTACCACCGATCCCTTCAATTCTCCTTTACATGATTTAACTGTTTCAATATTTTTAAAAGGAGTCGTTCATGTGATCGCTCATAAGCGACTACCTGAGCGGCTCCAACAATACGAATTAATATAATTTTGACCGTTTCAATTTTTTTTTAAATGGAGTTAGTCGTGTGGTCGCTTATGAACGACTACGCGAGCAACTCCATCAATACGATTTCAAATTTTTTGACCGTTACCGCGTTTTTAAGGTAGTTGCTCTCGTAGTCGCTATTAAGTGGCCACAGGAGCGACTCCTTTTGGTTTTTTTAATGAGCGACCATAAGAGTTACGTTACTTGTAGTCGCTTATTTATCATCTTCGACCCGAGCCATTCTTCTTCATCGCCATTAGCATGCGATTTTGAAGAGAAAAAATCTCAAATTCTCTCAATTTCTTTCCAAATATTGCTCAAAAATGTCAGGAAACACCAAGTCTAGTGGCTTGGTGCGACGGGGAGGCAGAGCAGGCCGGAGTTTTCCCGGTGAATCTTCAAATTCCCATATGATGGGTCTGGGATCCACGTTCGTTCCATACACGAATCAATCGCTGAAATCCGATGGAACACCTCCGGTGAGGTCGCGCCCATTGGTCCAGACCCAACTCTTCCAACCTTATCTGGCGGTTCAACCTTCCGGGATAAATCTGTGGGCATCTCCGGATTTGAGATTTTCTCCTTCGGACTTCCCATATCCGCCACAACCAACTCTGGTGAATGAAGAGGTCGCTCCTCCGGCTACTCCCGCCGCCGAACCACCTCTAGACGTTCTACAAAGAATGGAGGTCGTGAGAGATTGAAAATTCTCAATACTGAGCCGCTCGAGAATACATTTTGGTAACGTTTTTCTGTAATGATTTAATTTATTTTAGGTATTTTAGATATTTTAGAATATTTAGGATAATTTTTGTATAATTTTAGAATAAGATTATAAATATTTTAGAAATTTAAGAATAATTTTACAATATATAGGACGATTTTAGATTAATGTTAGAAATAGTTTAGAAATTATAGGATAATTTTACAATATTTAGGATGATTTTAGAATTATTTTAGATGAATGTTAGAAATAGTTACGAAATTATAGAATAATTTTACAATATTTAGGATGAATTACTTTATAAATAATTTTAGAATTTATGGATTAATTTAAGAAATTTTACAAAATTGTGTTTGAATGTTTTATAATTATTTTAGAAAATTTAAATGATTTTTAAAACTATCTTAGAATATTTTAAAATATTTTAAATTGAGTTTTTGTAATTTAAAACTTATTTTAAAATTATTTTCTAATATTTTTGAAGATTTGATTGTGACCCGAAACTTGCCACTGCGAAATGGGAAAACCGGCCAGTCTCACAGATGTGTTCGACAAGACGCATACAAGGACCGATGGCACGTTCGTCGATCTTAAGGCGAAGAAGGTGTCCGAGACATTCAACAAGAACATCCTGGAGAAGCTCAATCAGTTGGATCCGGATCTGACATCATATGGCACCTCCCGATATGAGCTTATGCAAGCCGAGATAGATGATCTATTCATTAAGGTATTATAATATTTATCTTTTTAATTTTTTCATATTTTTAAAACACTAATACCAATTTTATTTTTATAGTCTACTGTTGTTGATGAGTGAGGTCGCCATTTCGGCGTAGGGAGCCTTAACAGCGTTCAGGATAAAGTCGGCAGTAGTTCCGGACGACGGCAACAAGGCTTTTCATCAGATTTTCTGTCGATCCAAGAAGAGCTTCGAGCGGTGCAAAAGAGGCTTGCAGAGCAAGAAGCGCGGAATGCTGAGCAAGAAGCACGGACTGCAGAGCGCGAAGCAGCTGTTGCCGCGGAGAAAGCTCGTAGGGATGCCGTCAAAACTTGTTTGATGTAGGAGAATCAAGCGACGCAAAATCAGATGGCCGCTTTGATGGCGTACCTCAAGTCTATGACCCCGAACATTCCCGCCGCTCTGCTGACTGCACCGCAGCCTGATCCAGCTTTCGATCCCGCATTCGATCCTACGGACCAGTTCTCATCGGGATTGGGGACTTACCATACCCAACCCAAGAACGATGATTAGTCCTTTCTCATTTTTATTTTAAACTTTTAAAATCATTTCTTTTTTATTTGAAATTTTTAATATTTGTTTTTATTTAATTTTTATTATTTCTTATAATTATTTTTATAATTTTAATTTTAATTACAAATTAATAATTACAATTACTTTTAATATAAACAACTAATTCTCGGTTGAGTCGCTCGGTAGGCGCTTCAAATGAGCGACCACAGAGTAGTTACTCATATGGAGCCACCACAGAGTAGTAGCTCATATGGAGCGACCACAGAGTAGTCGTTCATACGGAACGACCACAGAGTAGTCGCTCATACGGAGCGACCACACAGTAGTCGTGCATACGGAGCGACCACACAGTAGTCGTGCATACGGAGCGACCACACAGTTGTCGCTCATACGGAGCTACCACACAGTAATCGCTTCGTATCATCGACTTCATCGGTGACGTAGTTGACTAGTCGTTCTTCCGGGTTTTGGCGACTGTTGGGGAAGTTGCCAAATATGGTCTCTCTTAAGCAAGCGTGTCAGGTGATCGCTTTGTGATCACAAAACAGCTACTATTAAACGATCTTTTAGTTTAGCGATGAAATATAAGCGACTACTATATGTGGTCGCTAAACCCGTATTTTTATATGTTGTCGCTAAACCCCTATTTTCTTATAGTGTATATAGTAGGGTTAGGAACATTGAACAAACTTAAGGTTGGAGAAAGAGTTTTAAAAGTTAAGCAACATCTACAAAATGATTTGAGATATTTCTTAAACTTTAGAAACTTTTCAGCAGTCTAAAGTTTGTCGTATTTTTTAAAAAAATTAGTTAGTATTTTTAATTTTTATGACAACAAATCAAACACTATGTCAGGAAACTTTTCGTATTACACCTTACCATGTGGAAGCAAACAAGCGAGGACACACAAAGAAGCCACAAGCCAAACCCAAAACATCAGACAAAAGAATAACTTGCAGAAATATACGAAATAATTCATTGGTATGACTGATAGATATTATAATGAAAAACCAAAGCCCTCAAGCCCCAAGATCAAATACGTTTACTTCATCGGACGTCATCTCACTTATTAAAGCTCCACCTATTGCTCGTCCCAAAACCGCCGCCCCTAGTCCTAGCGCTGTGACACCCCCACCTTGCCATTTCACGGTCTGCTCCTGTGATTGTGTTGATTGTTTAGGTGGCATCTGGAGTTGCTCTTGTTGTAGTAGATGCATTGATGAATAGTGTTGGGCTCCGAATGACTGATACGACTCTGATTGTGTATCATGTAATGGTTGAGGATGTGGCTGCTGATGAGGATGTGGTGGAGGTTGAGACTCCTGTGGTAGTAGCTGGTATTGTTGAGGTGGCTGTTGTAATTGCCATTGTGTGTGTTGCGGGGAATACTGTTGGTATCCATGTGACTGATATGGAGGTGCCATATAAATTGGCACTAGACCATTGTTTGGCCTAAGATGTGATCCTGGGTGAGCAGTCACATAACCCGGTGATGTGTATTCCTGATGAGATACAGGCACAGCCATAATTAATGGTTGAGTGTTATTTGTGGATGGTGAAGCCTTGGGAGGTACGACTTGCTCGGTAAGAAACCTATACGTGAAAGTCAATGTTCCTTTTTTACCATATGAACCTGACACATACTCCGTCACCAACATCATGTCTGTACCCTCACCGTTTGTTAGCAGTGCCGGGGGATTCATACCCAAAAGTTCCTGAATCGAGATGTTGACTTGTCCAATTTGCTTATCTCCACAAAATGGTCGGTGGCTCACTAATTCAACGAATAGCGTCAAACGCCCTTCTTGAGCTAACCTTTGATCGAGAGGAAACTTAACTGCATGGTCCCACCTTGGGTTTTGATAAGCGCATAAAGCGACATGTGTATTGCTCCTATTCTTAATTGTCTTCTTGCCTTCACGAATTGTGACGGAAGCGTAGACGTCCATGTCGTTGAGGATGTTAACTTTCTTCAAGTCCTTGGCGAATTTGATCACGAGCTCTAAGGTTAGTTTTGTCATGGTGTTGGTTTGAAACTGAGGGGAATACTTGATTGGCTGACATTGTCGCGTTGGATCCAAATTTGGATAAACGGGTTCACTAAAAGATGGCAAATAATCTGGTGCTAGAGGATATAGATCACTAACCGGTACCGGTTTGAATCTATACGAGATGATCAGCTTTGCATTTGGTTTTGTTTCTCCTTTGGATTTGACAGGGTAGGTCACCAACCTCATCTTATTGACGTTACCGTTAGCAAACGGGGGAAGTGGATCTGAGGCAAGAAGTTCTCGAACCGAGACGCTGACTTCACCCAAATAAAGATCATCTTTATCTTCAAGCCAATAGCTAAACAACTTGACGTGGACGGTCAATAGTCCTTCACGCGCTGTTTTCTCATTGACGGAGAACTTAACAGTGTGATTCCACGTTGGATTAGAACCACCATCGTAATCGATAGGTGTTTTGATTAGAACCACCATTGTTTCTCTTGAGTATTGTCGCCTTTGATTGAAACGACGGCGTACACGTCCATCTGGTCTGCGGCGTCGAAATAGCTAACGGCATTGGCTGATATGATTTTGAGTTCAAGAGTTGGGTTCTCTATGGTTCTTTGCAATTTTCGGGAAGACATTTCTATAGCTTGTCTTGTCTAGACGCAAGTAAGGCGAAGATGTCTATGTATACAAGTTCGTGGACATTTTCTAATTCTAAACTATTATAGCAATTAGATAAGATAACATGGATGCCAGTTCTCGGGCAATGTTAGTTTCAAATGTACATCAACTTGGTCGGTTTATAGTGTAAACAAAACACCATGTTGCAGAGAGTAAACATTCAAATATCATACGATGCAAAATTTAGTCAACTGTTTAAGGGAGGAGTACGGACTAATTCATATACAATCGAACTATATTAAGCATATTAAATACTGGGTCAATTCCTTTCTTTTTTCTTTTTTTTTTCTGTCAACAATTCAATAAATATAATAGACTATACAGTCGTTATCAGATATAACCAGCTAAATATAATTAAAAAATGGATTAGATGTCAATGCTATTGTGAATCTAAAATTTTACAAGGGAATTGGTAAAACAAAAAATGTTTCAAGAGGAAGCAAATTAGATTACAAAAGTGTTATAATGAATAGACAGACATGTACAAGAGTGATTTGAAGAAACTAAAAGAGAGTAAAACAAAAGGGCTGGGTATAAAGACGCATATACGTTCAACTGATTAAAGTTTTTAACATTGGATTACGTAGGTTATGCGGGTTATGTGGGTTACGGAAGTTATTGGGTTACACATATTACTGGGTTACGCGAGTTAGAGGGTTACACATGCAACAACTCAAAACGAAATATCTAAATGAGATAAGATAACATGGATGCCATTTCTCGAGCAATGTACATCAAATTGGCCACTTTAGTGTAAGAACACCATGTTGTGGATTAAATATCCAATATAATACTCTGAAAAGTTCTTTAACTGCTTAAAAAAACAATACCGACTAATCTCTAGAATATTATTTCAGAGTTATTTTTATAAATATAAATCTAAAATTCAAAATTTAAATAAATAAAATTTAACTTAATATTTGGAGATATTCTCAATATATATATATATATATATATATATATATATATATATTATGAAATAGAAATAAATCTGAATTTTCTATATAATATTTTTTGGACTCATTATATGTTACCATGATACAAAAATTATGTTTATATTAAAATAGCCAGTTATCATTGTGACACATCACCGTCTAAATCAACATTAAAAATAATTAAAATAACATATATTTCACTAATATTTGTATATAAAACTTAATTAAATATACTAAATATTTAAATAGAAATAAATAAATAATATTTAAATTTATTATTTTGCATAAATAATTACAAAAATATGAAGAAATAAGAGAGCAAAAAACTATTACAAATAAAAGAAAGGTTTAACCACATCAAAGAGAAAACAAGATCTAAAATAAATATAATTATATGAAATATAGAGAAAAAGAAGGTGAAATTATTATATAATAAATTAAATGTATGAAAATAAAAAATTGTAGATGAAATTTGAGAAAGCTCAAAATTATTAAAATATTTGAAATTAGATAATTGATGCGAGACAAATAAAAGAAAATATGAAAATGTATATAATAGAAATGTGCTTATGAACAAAAAATGATAGTTTATACGCAAAAACTAATAAAATAATTTTAGATAAATGCTAAGAAAGAGAGATTACAGATTTGCAATACTATATATATGAGATATTATTATTATAAAAAATATTTAAAATGGAATATTTGGTAATCTAAATTTTTTTAGAAAATATGTTGATTTGTTGGATAATAGTCCATAAAAATTGAGACATTTTGTAAACAAAGTTTTTTTGTATATTGAGAAGTTATGATAATTTTGTGGATAATAATCCATAAAATTTGAGAGATTTTGTAAACTGATAAAATTTTATATTTTGGGTAACTATGCTGATTTTGTAGATAATTGTCTATAAAACTTGTAATATTTTATAAAAGATAAAATTTTGTATTTAAGGAAATTATAATTATTTGGTGGTTAATAGTGCAAAAAATTGGGAGATTTATAAAATGATTGTTTTCTATTTTAGGAGATATTGTTGATTTGGGTGGGTAATATTAGATCTTATAGATGCTAGAATTTTGTATTTTAGAAAACTATGTTATTTTGAGAAATAATAGTCCATCCAATTTGTGAGATTTTGTAAAACGATAAATTTTGATTGGGTGGATAAATGTCCACAAAAATTGTTAGATTTGGTAAAACGTTAGAATTTTTTATTCTAGGGAATTATGTTGTGTTGTGGATAATACTCGACAAAATTGATTGATTTTGGAAAACACTAGAATTTTGTGTTTTAGGATATTTTCTTTATTTGGTTAATAATAATCCACAAAACTAATAGATTTCATAAAACGCTATAATTTTTTTTTATTTTGGGGAATTAAACTCATTTTTTGGATAAGAGTCTTAAATTTTGAGATCTTTTAAAAAATTTAGAAATTTATAATGTTGAAAATTATGTTAATTTTGTAGATAATAGTCCACCCGAACTGAAAGAATTTGTTAAACACTTTAATTTGTTTTTTGGCAAACTTGTTATGCTAATTTGGTGGATAATAGTCCAAGAAACTGGAGGGTTTTCTAAAATGCTAAGTTTCTGTATTTTGAGAAATTATGCAGATTTGTTGAATAATAGTCCATACAAATTGTAATATTTTATATTTAGGAAATTAAGCTGATTTGGTGGACAATAATCTATAAAAATGAGAGATTTATAAAAACTTTATAATTTTCTATGTTAGAAATTATGCTAAATTGAGGGATAATACTCCACAAAGCAAGCAAGATAATATGGATGTGAAGGCAATCGAACCTAGGGAATTCTAAAGGGGAGTTTTGGGAACTAATTAGACTTCTAGTAAAGAACAAAACTCAGAACTAATTGAACCTATTTTGGTTTCTAGAAATAGACTAACCCTACAGACTCAGAGCTAACCTACAACTAAGCGAACTCTTCAACACCTACCATTGCGTCACTCAATGCTAGACTCAAGCTATGCTCAACAAACCTACTTTAAATCCCCCTCACTTAATCTTTGAAAAAATAAACTATCCCAACACCTCGGAGCTAACCTACACATAAATGAACTCTTCACCATAGACTAAGTAATGCAAGCAAGATCTAGTTCAGTTTCACTATACTAATCAATTCTACCCTTAAGGCTAAATTTCTATTATAAGCTTCTCTTAGTTTTTGAATTTGGGTAATCTAATTTTTTCAGGCTTAGAATCAATCCTAAACCTTTATCTAATTTGTCAGTTAAAATCTAAATTACAAATCTAGAACATAAGGAAGAATCCTATTGTTTTATATTCTTAAAACCCTAATCTTACGTGAACCATATATCCAATCTATTAAACTACTCATGCATATTTAAAATAATTAAACAAATCATAATTGCAAGCATAAAAACAAATACTAAATTGGATAAATAAAACCAAGGTTCAAGATACAAACTTGTGAGATCTTATCTATCTCTCTAGAAAACTAATCTATAAAACCAAATCTTGATTGCAGAAAAAACTATCAAAGTGCAAAATCGGAGTAAAAGCAAAGCAAAGCAAAATATAACTAAGTCAAGTTTTCAATGTGCCTTTGTAATTTCAAAGGTCTTGATGCTTTTATAGGGCCTTGAGGACGTCCTTAGGATTTTACAGTGGGCACGAACTTCTAAAATGCAAATTTAGAAAAACTCATGTACGGGGTTTGATCGAACCTTGTGTGGTGATATGTTGTATTTTTTACCACTTTTCGGTCTCGTTTTCATTCGTTTTCTCTCAGTTTTAGATTGCATTTAGGGTCTTTCTAGGTCATTTTGCATCGCATTTGCATTTATTAGGTGTGAAGCAACCGAAGGAAGAATCACAGATCAATAGAAGAATTACTTGCAAAAACGAGCCAAACTGCACCGGTTCCAGAACGAAGTATCCCGGCCAAGGTCCCGGGTTGATCAACCCGGGATGATCCTCTACCAAAGTTTCCCGGAGTGGCGTCCCGGTCTAGAGGCTCTACCTAGCCCGGGACGACCCTCACATCTCGATCCAGAGCAACATGTCCCGGGGTGCATCCCGAGCAGTCTAACTCGGGACACATCCTGCTGGAAGACCTTGAAGCACTATCCCGGAGTACAGTCCCGGTCTGGAGGCTCATACTGATATACTCGGTTTTTGTCGTCTTTTTACCCATATTTTACGATCATTTAAGCATAGATTATGATGCATTAGAGTCCTTTAGGCTTGCATATTGTAT
>OVAO01001511.1:0-12598 GCA_900406285.1 Biscutella auriculata
TGTGAATCCAACAACTAATATTTTCCACGCGTCTTTTATACGCTTGAAGAACATGGAGAAAACAAGCATCTTGTAGCGTTTTCTTTCTTTATACCACAAACGCAAGTATCTTGTGCCCACCTCATTTGAAAAAAATAGTCTGTGAATTCAGTTTGGGAGGTTGGGCCTTCTGACCCATTTTGTAATAATGATTCTTTTTAGTTTCTTAGTAATGTTTTGGCCCACTGTCTCAGCCCCTCAAAACGACATCTCCATCTTTAATTAATTTTCCACTTATATGTCACAATATGGTTTCTCTTACTTTTCTCTAGACCTAGGTATATTATTCTGAAAACTAACCCCTAAACCGATCTGAAAAAATCGGTTTCGATTCCAAAATTAAAATTATTAAAACCCAATTAAGCTCAATGTTGTTGGTAATCCAAATTTTGGCTCGAACTAGATTAAATCCGAAAATTAAACCATGACTTGAAAACTCGATTCAAAATTGTATTTGTCCTATCTCGTTTCATACTACACTTAGGTCATCTAAACAATCTAAAGTTTTTGTAAAGGATATATTTGCAATGCAAATGTCTTCAAATGCATCAAAGAGTGTATTCATCACTTGCGGTCGAGTTCTTGATTCACTATATAAGAGTTGTGTAACTCACTATATGATATAGGTCTTATTATGCCATGTTCGTTTTGCTAGCGATTATCGATCATCGATAGCGATCAGCGATTCATTACATTGTTCGTTTAGTTATCGCTAGCGATCGATCGATGTGTTGTTTATTTCGCTATGACTAGCGATCAACGATCGACCGCAGAGATTGATCGATGTGATGTTCGTTTCGTTATCGCTAACGATTAGCGATCGATCGTAGCAACTGATGTAAAGTGTATATTGTAAAGTATATGTTGTATGAGAAAAAAATTAATTTAAATTAACAAATTTTATAAATCTCAATATTATAAACTTAAATCCATGATCATAATTAAAAGATGAACAAAAGTCTCAATCTAGAATCTATAATAAAAACATAAATTGTTACAAACCAAAATACAAAATTAAAAGTTTCTAATAAGGTAGTGATCGTCCTCTAGCAATCTCAGCTGTGATTGTGTCACATAAGACTTCCATAGTTTTGTCACCTCTCGGCTCACATGGAGCATGCCCACCATGATACTCATCACTACTACTCTTATCGTCATCTTCTCCCACTTCTTCGTCACCATAAGCATGATAATCTTCAGTTCTCTGCCAGTGTACAAAATCATAATCTTCCTGATGAGAGCCACATATGAAGTTGTGTAATGCCACTGTTGCAGTTACAATCTTTATCCATTTTGTAAAATCACACTTTGGATGTTTACGGTCTAGAATTCTCCACTTTGATTTCCATACTCCAAATGTCTGCTCAATAACTGATCGCAAGCTTGAATGTTTTCGGTTAAACAACTCCCTCGTGTTTGATGGCGGTCCTCCCCTAACAAATTGATCAAGATGATAACGAACCCTACAATGCAGACCAAGATACCCTATCCTAGTGGGATATACATAATCAACCAAATAATACTTTCCATTTGGCCGATGTGGAAAAGACGCTTCATTCTTTGCACAGTAAGTCAATACTTTCGTGTCAGGTGCTCTCCTAGGTACAAAAAAATATGCATATATAAATTTCATATCGAAATTATATATAGCAAGAACATTCATTGTAGAATCTTTTTTCTACCTCTATATGCTTCTACATTCTGTCTAGGTGATCGAATTGGGACATGATTTCCAAAGTGCTCCAATGCAATGTTTAAAGAAGGGTCAATAACGATCATCATTCCTTAAAACTGGGTTTACTCTTGTAAACTCACCTTCTTCTAGTTTTAGTGTATCAACTGCAAATCTGAGAAGAACACTCAAAACTTCATCAAGCTTCCTCTTCACTATATCTAATGAACGTTGATACCTTTCAACAATAACCCTTATGGTTTTTTCTTGTCCAACCACCTCAAGAAACATTTCAATACCCTCCTCAATATAGACATTGTTAGACGCTTGTAATACATATCGCCCATGTAACATCCTACACAAATCTCTAAATGTCGTCTGGTTCATCCTCAAAATATTGTAGCATTACTGATTTGATCCATGCATAAGCTATTGAACATGGCGTCATCCTGCGCCTCTATCTGTCATATGAATCAACCTCTCAGAACTAAGCAAATCTAGCAAATTAGGCTCATCCTCATCATCATCCTCTAACATCCGTCTAATCATCTGCATCATAAAGAAACATAAATCACATAAGACTCATATGATTTCACTAATATTAAGAATTTCATTAATAATAAACATCATATAGTGAAATTCGTAAGCAAAAGCCTAATAAAATATTTAACCAAAAGATTTAAACAAAGATTGTTCAAACAAAAATCACAAACGAGATATAACTAAAACACATAAGAAAAACACAAAAGTTAATTATCAAGCTTTTTTCCAGTGTTATGCTCCAAATAACTGATCTTATCCTCAATCCTGGAAAATGCTATAAAACCATGTCGGTTTGCTACATCAGCTAAAAGATGATCAACTAATGCACAATGAAAATGTGATATTTTCCTCACTCCAGGAAATTCATTCAAAATAGTTATTACACGCCCCACACTATATGTGTAATCACGCTCCATCATCTCCACCATCTGCTCCATCAACTTATTTTTCTGCTCAAGAATAACATTACATGCAATACAATTCTATGTAACTCGATCAACCTCTTTACGCTTTCTCTTTGAACCTGAACTTCTAGCTCTATGTTGTGTCTATACCACTGGTGGTGGTATCTCTTTGTCAATCGAATCAGCTTCATCAATGTTGTCACCCACTCTAGAATCTAAGTTGGCTTCTCCTTGTTTAGCGTTCCATCCTTCTGCTCCACTCACATAAACAGTACCAAACTCGTCCTCAAGTCTATGTTTGAAAGCAACTTTTCTTTATATTTTTAGCATCAGGTCATTCCTGCAAAAAAAAAAATTAGTAAAAGAAATGCTTAAAAGTAGAATTATATTAAAAGTAGTAGAATATAAATTTTCAAAGTACCGTTATTCGCTCATCCCACCAATCCCCATACATGTCAAATCTTCACATCTCATCATAACCAACTTCAATCAAGTTATGAGTTAGCTTCTTGACTTTGTGGTATGTTCTTCTACATGAATCAATCTTGTTCTTAAACTTGTCCCATAAGTGTCTCTCTTGATATCTTTCTTCAAATTTTTTGATGATGATCTCTTTTGCAGTGGAATTGAGTCCATTCTTTATCATGTTTCCTTTTTTTTTTTCTTCACGTAGTTGAAAAAAACCCAACATTGTGCATCAGTCCAATTCTAAATAACAATTTTCATAAGTCAGATAACCATCAACCATAAAACTACCATAAAATCAATCATAAAATCAATCAAAACATACTATCCTATGAAGTTAAACTTACATCATTAGTTGACATGTCTTTTTTTTGAAAAGCTTATTGTCCGTGTCTAAATCCTACAAAATTAAAACACAAAACAGAAATCAATGGTTGATTAATGAACGAAGATCATGCAAACACACACACAACAAAAACATAGAACATGTAAACACACACACATAACATATAAATACATATCTAATTGCGGTTGTTGATTAATGAATGGAGATCATGTTCTGTGATTGAAATAATATTGATTCTCTGTGATTGAATACTATTTCAGTAACAAAACAAAGAGTAAGCAAATACAAAAATCTAGAATCACAAAAACGATAAAATTCCAAATTTTGATCTTGCAGATTAGTGCTAATTGGAACCCACGCCAAAAATCTTGACTTTAAGTGCTTTACGTTGGCCTAACAGAAGTCATAATAATAACACACTTTACATTTTATATCTCAAGTTGGAAACCAAATCAATTTTAACAGAAGCCATAATAACAAGACTCTATTATGAAACCAAACAAGACTATGACTCAGAGATTAAAAATAACAATCTTTAACCCCAGAATCCATCATTCTTTCAATGCTAAAATATGGATTCAATAAAACGATGAAGCATAGACAGATAAAACAATATATAAACCCAATACCATGGTAATTGAGAGGTCAGTCGATGCTCTGAAACATAGCTAAGTTAAATGAGAAGCCAATCAATTAGTTCATCTCAAAATCAACTGAAAATTCAAAAACTAAGAGCTGAAAAAGCAAAAATTAAAACAAAACTTCAAAAACACATAAGAAGAACTTACCTTAGTTTCCCAGAGTTGAAGAGATATTTGCAAGGAAGATGACGCGATATCTTAAGAGGAAAGAGGAAGTCAACGACAAAGGAAAGAGGACGCGAAGAAGACAAAGAAAGTAAGTTTAGGTTTTTTGCAATATTAAATCAAATATAAGGGTAAACTAGTCTTTTAAGTTTTTCGATCGCTGAATTATAAAACAGTCGCTCAAAATCCAGCGACTAAAATATTTAACTGAGAATCGCCAGCGTTTGATCGCTAGCGAGAGTCGCTGATCAGCGATTGCGAAACAAACATAAATTTATCGCTATCGCTAGTGATCGCGAAACAAACATGACCTTATGCACCGATGAACAAATGTTAGCTGATGTAGAGCTTCTGGATAATTTGGAAAAACGTAAGTGTTTTTAGTGTGTATGAATACATTATTATTGAATGTTGATCAATATGTCATTCTGGGTACCCAAGTTTGCAAGGTTAGAAGTTTGAGTGGTTTGCAAGTATCTTTTATTTGCTTGGTTAGTTATTGAGTCTCATACTTCGCGAATTTGATTATACTATCTTGTTACTCAGTTTGATAATTGTTTACTTCGTAAATTTGACTATATTGTCATGTTACTTAGGTTTTTCTTGGAGTCTCAAATGCACATGGATGAAAGCAAGGGATAAGGCTTGGAGAAAGTTATTTAGCAGGCATGAAGGAAGTCTAAGAAGTCATTCAAAAAGCATTATTGAATTCTAGGAAGTGAACTTAATTTAATATTTGGATTTATTTGTCATGTTTGGATTTATTTGCATCATTTGGATTTCAATCTGGGAATTATGAACTTATTTTCGTGTTTTCTAGGACTTAAGTCTTAACTCTGATTCGCTGAATATTGTAGTTTGGTTCAAGCATATAACTCTGAATATTGTTGTTTGTTTTGATAGTTTATGTGTTTTCATACCAATTTATTTCGGGTTTTAGGGCAAGAAAACCCGAAAAAGCAGGACCCAATGAAACCCAAAAAAATTTCGGATTTCATACACATGTCTAAAACTAACCCGTACCCGAAAAACTAACTTGAACCCAACCCAAAATTTTTATATAACCCGAATGGTCTCTAAATCTATAAATCTGATAGTCCGAAAATCGAATGGATTAACCCAAAACCCGATCGGGCGCCCGAACGTCCATGCCTACTTTTCCTCGAGTTTACTACCAGTACGATGAACGACCCTGAATTAAAATTCATAAAGCGAGCATTTTAGTCGTCAAATTGTTTAAGAAATATAAAAAGCATAAACTCTAAATATATTTGTTATTGATGTTACTCATTGATGTTACTCTACTCGTATGGTTTTTTAATGAAGATTTCAGTTTGCATTTGAATTTTAAATCTTGAGGAAGCTAGTCTAAACCAATTGCATTGAAATGGTTTTGTCTCATAGTAAATCAATGAAAATTAAAGAAGGGAACCACAAAGGGAGAATGTCTCTAATCGCGACATAGTCTTTTATATTAGAGTTGAGTTTAAATACTCTTCTTTTTCTTAACGTGTGTGAGAGTATAGAACATTTTAAGAACTCGTTATCGAGTGGTTGTTCTTGTTATTGAGCGTTTATATATTTATCTCTGATCGATATATTCCCAAGACTGATTCAGCTCTGCACGTAAACCACATCACATTAATGGGTTGAACCGGGTTACCAAATCGTACATGCTCTTTTCTCAGTTTTTCATTTTTGTGTAACACAGAAGTGTCATTGGTGAGAAAAAGAGAACATTGTAGGTATTGGTGTGAAAGAGTGGTGTAACAAGTAGTATCAGAGCTAAGGTTGAAGGAAAGTTTCAGACTTTTGTCGACGATCTAAGAAAGTTTTAAACTTTTTGGAAAGATTCAACCTTTGACGGAAAAACATCAAGTTTCATCACAAATGTTCGGTGTCTGTTCAAGATCTTCGTGTTTGGTTATAAAGTTTCAGTCTTTTTTGTAAAAAACCAAACTTTATTACAAAGACTTGATCTTTATCTCAAAAACATATATTCTAAGCCTTCTCGATAATGGGTACAAAGTTTTAGCCAGTGTACGGGTGGATATCAACATGTTTGATGGAACAATTGATTTTTCTCTGTGGAAGATCATGATGGCAAACTTTTGTATCCTTGATCTTAAGGATATCGTTATAGATTTTAAATTGGAGATGGCAGTTCCTCTCACTAGAACCGAAAAGAAATAACTTCTAGATGATGACATAGTAGATTCTGCAGAAACCTCAACGAAGATGGTTCCAGATCCTGTAAAGATTGAAAAATCTAAAAAAGTTATGGGATTAATCACCACAAGTGTCAACAATCATATCTTAAGGAAGATAGAACATTGCATTAGTGCAGCAGAAATGTGGTTGTTGTTGAACTAATTTTATACAGAGAGTAAACTACCAAATCAAATTCATCTATAGTTGAGGTCCTACACATTAAAAACGAATGAATCAAAAGGTATTAATGAAAATGTTGATGAGTTTTTGAATATTTTTGCTGAACTCAATAGTCTTAATGTGGGAGTTTCAGATGAGGTTCAAGTTATACTTTTTTACTTCTTTATGAGCAAACTATGGTCAGCTGAAACACAAATTAAAGTATGGAACAAACTCACTTACTTTAGAAGAAGTTATATCTACTGCAAGATCAAAGGAAAGGAAAATTTCAGAATTGACTAATGATCAAAGGAATCATGCAACAAGTCTTTATACAAAGGAAAGAGGCATATCACAGTCTAAGAGTCCTCGAAATTCTCATAGTAAAGGCAGGTATCTATCAAATTCAAGAGTCAAATGTTGGTTTTGTAAGAAGGATGAATAAGTGAAGAAGGATTGTTATGCTAGAAAAAAGAAATATGAAAATAAAAATCAGGGAGGAGCTGAAGATAGAACAACTAATCTACTCAGAAGCATTAAGCATGAATGATCATAAGGAAAAAGATGTATGGGTAGTGTATTCAAGGTGTACATTTCATATGACATCTCGTATAGGATAATGGAGGAACTACTATATTGATGGGTGATAATCACACAATTCAATCACAGGGACAATGCTCTGTTTGAATCAATACACATGGAGGATCAATTAAAGTGTTGAACAATGTGAGATATGTACCAAATCTGAGAAGAAACTTAATTCCCACTAGTACCTTGGACAAGTTGGGTTATAAGCATGAAACTAGAGGTGGTAAATGTAACATCCCCAAACCGGACTTGAACTCGAAATATCAGTTTTCATCGAAGCAAGTTTGAATTGATACTAAGTTGGATAGAATTAGTTTTGGTTGAGCCGAATCAGACAAGATTGAGCATAATCAGTTTTGGTCGAGCATGATAAGACTCTGATCAATCAGGAAGTATCTTGGTCGAGTCAAGTCGAATTGATCGAACACTTGGTGGGAAAATCAAGGAAAAATAATTAAGTCATTTAATAAAATGACTTAGTGACTACTTAGAGATATGTAGTTTCTCATGGTGCCAAATTAGAAAATGTCACTAAACCATATATAGGAGGTGGGTACTTTTGGGCGAACTGAAGGATCGATGACTTGACTTTGGATAGATCATAGGCGAGTCTTACCCATCCCAAACATGGATAGACCATGTGACGCCAAACTGATCTAGGATCAAAGAACCAAGGAAGATCTAGATCAAAGTGGGGAGTTCTTAATCAGATTGATCAAGACTAATCCGAGTTGGATGGCCAAGTTAGTTTGATGGAAGGGTTGGAATAATTCCTAGGATCCATTCAAACTCGTATAAGAGCATCGATAATCTGGAACTCGAACCAAGCTAGCTAAGGTGAGCTGGTTGGATGAAGTGATCGAGCTAGAACAGTTCTGGGAAGCTCAGCTGAGTTGAATTGGAAGCTGGATCAGTCGAGCTACTAGTTTAGTCAACTAGGCCGGTTAAGTTGCTAGCTTAGTTAGTTGATCGATTGATCCACTATCTAGACGATTATATTCGATGTTAGGGATAACCAGATAGCACCAAAGTGTGCCACACGCACCACAGAGCGCAGTAAAACGAAATAATTTCAAAACGAGTATTTGAAGGATCTTCAGGATTTGAAAGAAGTCGCGTCATGTGCGGTTATGGACGTTAGTTGGAGACGGTTTTGGTTGAGAATATGCATAATATTGAGACTTTGATGTTTTTTGTCATTCCCATGCGAACCAGAAACCATATTCACTCGAACTAAGGATTAAAAGCATTGAAAGAAAGAGAGATCAAAGAGAAACGATCGATTAAATCTTGGTTTGGACTTGATTGAGAGGATTGGATCGAGACAGTCTCGGGCATCATCATACGGGCATTATAGAACGTCATTTTGATTGTCAAGGTGAGTGAGTGACCGGAGCCAAGGCACGGTCCAAGATATCTAGTCAAAATTCTTGTTATATCCCTTCTTCTTTATTAATTGCATTGATTGATTTTCATCATCATCAGAATTCATTTTTTGCATCATGACTTGGCTAAGTTGGATAATCATGGTCGAATGATGATTATTAGGCTAGTCGTGTCAGCTAACCAAAGGCCAAGGGTCGCATCGATTAAGCCGATGATTAAATCAAGGGGAATAACTAGTGAGATCGATAGATCTATAATACTAAGTAATTGGAGCGACCACATTCACTAAGTATTATGAATACTTATGCTTATTTGACATTTCAGAAAAGGATGGCGATCGTGGGAAGGATGAGGCCTAGGCTCGCGAGACTGAAGACTTAGGCAAGATGGATGGTGGAATGGATAGGTAGCTAGATCATTAGAATTTGTAATAGCCTATCACAAACTTAACAAGTTGTAATGAATCTTTTGTCTTATAAATAAAGCACTTGTTTCTCTAAAAATCTCTAAGTTGCTTACCGTCTAACACTAAATCTCAGAATCTGACTAAGAATCGAACCTATCATGACTCATTAAGTCAAATTATCTTAGTGGTTTGTATGGAACGACTTCGACAGACTTATAATTCAGGATAAGTAGTTTCAGAAAAGGTCGTATACTTCAAGGGTAGAAAGACAACAGTTCGTGGTGATCTTGTCAACGGTTTGTACATCTTGGATGGAGAGACTCTTTTGCCAGAAGCATGTCATGCAGAGACTAAGAAGATAAATACAACTTCTTTGTGGCACAATCGTTTTGGTCAAATGGGATTGAATAATCTTAAGATTTTAGTTGGAAAAGGACTGACTGACAAAAATGAAGTGAAAGAACTCACATTTTGTGAACACTGCATAATGAGAAAATCGAAGAGATTGAGCTTCAATGTATGACAACATGATAAAATGTATATGCTTGTATACTTTTTTGTCAACGGATATGCTTCGATACTTACATGTTAATCGTTGGGGTTCACCAAGTGTTACTCTGTCATTGTCAGGAAAACAATAATTCTTATCAATCATTGATGATAAAACAAGGAGGTATAGATGTTATTCTTGAAATTAAGGATGAAACCTTGATAAGTTTTGTGAATAAAAGACCTTGGTTGAAAATAAAATCAACGGGAAGATAAAGTGTTTAAAAATTGACAATGGACTTGAATATTGCAACGTTAATTTTGATGAGTATTGCAGACTATATGAGATTGAAAGACATCACACTTGCACCTACACACCTTAACAAAACGGTGTGGCCGAGAGAATGAACCGAACTATAATGGAAAATGTGAGGTGTATGTTGAATAAATCAGGATGGACAGGAGTTTTGGGCCGAAGCTGCAACCACATCAGCTTATCTGATAAATTGATCTCCATGTTCTACAATTGACCACAATGTGTCTGAAGTGTTATGTGTTAAGAGGAAGCCTGAATATAAACACTTAAGGAAGTTTGGTTCTCTTTCTTATGTATATCATGATCAAGGAAAGTCGTAACCAAGAGCGCTAAAGGGAATATTCTTAGGTTATCTTTCGGGCACTAAAGGATATAAGGTATGGTTGTTAACTGCAGAGAAATATGTGATCAGTAAGAATGTGGTTTTCCAAGAGGAAAGGGTTTACAAGGATTTAAAGTTTGGTGTTGATAAAGAACATGTAACTCAAAAGGAGATTGGTTAGTCAAGTGGAAGTAATATTGAGATTACAACTAAGGATAATACTGAAATGCAGCAACAACAAACAAATGCAGAATATCCTATTCAAGATGGAGTTTTGCTAGAAAACTCAAGTGATTCAGAAGATGATAATTTGGATGTTGAGAATGAGGAACCTGATATTGTTGATCTAGTTGGATATCAGTTAACCAGAGACAAAACACGAAGAGTGACTGCACCTTCAACTCGATTCAATGATTACAATATGTTAGTTTTCCTCTATTCACTGTCGAGGATGTATTTATGGAAGAACCATAATGTTTTCATGAGGCCAAAGCATCAGTTAAATAGGATAAGTGGAGTAGCTCAATGGCAGAAGAAATGAGTTCACTGACTAAAAACAACACATGGGAAATAGTCAATCGACCAGAAGGAAAGATAGTTATCAATTGCAAATGGTTATATAAGAAAAAGTTAGGCATTCTAGGTGTTGAACCATAAAGGTATAAATCAAGATTAGTTGCTCATGGATTCTCACAAAGAAAGAGCATCGATTATCAATAAGTCTTTGCACTTGTTGTCAAGCACATATCTATAAGGATTTTGATGTCAATCGTAGTAACTCAAGATCTTAAACTATAACAAATGGATGTTAAAATTACCTTCCTTCATGGAACATTGGAACAAGAGTTTTATATGGATCAACCATAAAGATTTTAGTTGAACAAAGACAAGGATTAAGTGTGTTTGTTAAAAGAAATGGCAGAGATAAACCATCTTAAGCAGATGTTGAATGCAAAGTTTGAAATGAAGGATATGGGTCCAACATATAGAATCTTGGGAATTGACATTATAAGAAACAAAAATGCAGATGTATTGCGATTATCTTAGAAGAACTACTTGAAGAAGGTGATCAAATAGTTCAACCTGGCTGAATCAAAATCACTAACTATATTAATGGGAGGATATTTTAAGTTATATGCGGTAAAGAATGACTCAGAATGTATTAACACTAATAAGTATTTATACTCCAAATGTAGTTAGTAGTCTTATGTATGTGATGATTTGATCAAGACCAGATATGGCTTATGTTATTGGGATTAATCAGTTAATTTATGAACAATCCATGAAAGATGCATGGGAGGCTATTAAGTGGTTACATTGATATGCAAATGGATCTTCAGATTTGAATCTTGTGTTTACAAAAGACAAGGATTTCAGAGTTTAGGGATATTGTGATTTTGACTTGTAAGAGATTTGGATAAGAGAAGATCTATTATTGGTTATTGTTGTTACTCAGCTCATGTGTTTCAAGGTTTAATGAAGGCTTCGATTTGCAGCTGAATTTTGAATCTTGAGAGAGCTAATCTAAACCAGTTGTATTGAGATAATTTTTTCTCATAGTAAATAAGTGAAAATTAAAGAAGAGAAGCACAAAGAGAGGGTATCTCAAATAGCGACATAGTCTTTCCTATTAGAGTTGAGTTTAAATACTCTTTTTATTTAAGTATGTGAAAGTAAGAATGTTTTGAAAGCTTGTTGTCGAGGGGTTGTTCTTGTTATTGAATGTTTATATCTTTATCTATAGTTGATATATCGTGAGGACTGATCTGACTACGAATATAAATCTCATCATCACATTGATGGGTTGAACCGGATTACCAAATCGTACATGATCTTTTCTCTATTTTTCGACGTTGATGTGAAAGAGAGGTGAAACAATTAGACATCAACTTAATATCGATAAAATAAGAGCATTAAGTTTTGAAATTTATTTTGATTCAATAGTTTAAGGACATCAAAATTGTGAATCTTTAATCCATTCAAACTTTATAATATTTTCGCTTTAGGTCTTTAATTAGTTTCGGTCGGCCATATGTGTCATATAAGTTTAGATTAGCACCGGTTATAACTTAAACGTCATAGAATATAACACATGTGGCTCAAGCCTCTTAAAACAATAATTCTTTTATTAATTAACATAAATTTAATTCTTTGTATATTAATCTCCCCAAACATTAAACTTTCTTATGTTTGATTAGTTTTTCTTTATTAAGTTTCTTTTATGTTTGATTAGTTTGGCATTGAGAATCATGTATATGCATATTTTTAACAACCCTAAAAAAATCGAATAGTGAGAGAATAGGAAAGTAAGAAAAAATGAGTAATCATGTATTAAAAATCCAATAATTGTCCTAATTTATATCAACTGAAGACTTGGTTTATACTAAGTGAAAACTAGTTTTCTTAAGCATGATGTAATAATGAAAAGACAAAATGCATGGGATTC
>OVAO01001512.1:0-14985 GCA_900406285.1 Biscutella auriculata
TTTTTTTTTTTTTTACTACACAACACTAGAAAAACAAACGCAACAATGCTACTAGACTAAAAAAAAAAAACTTTTTTGCGTGTATAAGTTTACTACCAACTAGAAAGTTGACATGGTCACATTTCAAAAGATTCAATGAATTTAATGGTTTGGAGTGAGAGAAGGAAACGTTGGCATAGACTGTAATAGCTTCCTCTCACCATTTCTTTTCAATGGAGTCGACTCTAATGAATCACGATGAGGCAAATAAACCATTTTGCTGCTAGGAGATACGGCATCAAAGCTAGTTAACTGAGATTGTATTAGATTCTCCATATCCTCTGCTCCCTCCTCTGTGATTGTCTCAATCCTTGAATGATACAACAAACTCATGTCTTGGTTTCTGAAAGATTGGATGTTGTATAAGGAAGATCCAGAAGCTCCATGAAGATGATGAGACTGTTGGGTAAGCATTCTGTTGATGGATGATGTCGGAAGTTGAGCCAGTGGTTGTCTGAATTAGAACAAAAGGTTAAGAGCAAAACCAGGACCTGTCTTGGTTTTTACATATTTTGATTGTTTTTAGATTGTTTCTTTACCTCAATGGCATTGTTGTTGAAGGTGGAACAGAATTGAACAACTCAACACTCTCTTGTGTCTTTCTTGTTCTGCTTTTCCCGGGTGTTTCGTTTTCGTCATCGATATCAATGCAAACAAATGAAGACCCTGCAGTGATTGTAAATTAGTAATCAGATTAGGGCACCGATTCGGGACAGTTTGGGTCTATAATCCGAGAGCTAAGTAATCTTGTCAAAACAAAGTGCAAGAGACTTGAGAGTTATAACAGAAGGAACAAAAAGACTAACCATCTTTTCTGCCAAATGCATTTTTACATCCTTCACATCTACAATTTATGGAACAACCCACTCCGCTCTATAGGAATCATTAGAGACAAATGTATCAAAGTCACAGTACAAGGAAGAGAATCTTAACAGAGATGTGTCATGATGCTGTAAGAACAAGAAAAGAGTACCTGAAAGCATTCACAATATTTCTTCAGACAGTTTGATTTTTTGCAGTTGCAGCCTCGTTTGTGTCTAGCTGAAGCTGGAGTTTTGCTTGGATCCTCACCAGCTTCCACGATGGAATCAGAGTTTCGGATGACTTTAGGAGCAAATGCAAGTGGATTGCGAGATTCAATCTGTTTGCGAGTAGCAACTACAGTGTCTTTGTGGGTAGGTGTATTGAAGCAATCTACACATGAACATGGCTCTGTGCAATAAAATCCAGCAGCAAAGCATTCACAGTAACTGCAGAGAGAAACATCCAAAAAGAGACTCAACACTTGGGTTTTTTTTAAGTTTAAAGAAAATCTAACATTGAAGAGGTAATCAGCTTACAGCTTCAAACACTTGGATTTTTTGCAGTTGCATCGTTTACAAGACGAAACTCCATCTCCTGCTTGTTCGGACTTACGCCTGCGTATTTTTAATGCCAACATATTTGTTAAGAAAGGAGAAAAGGTTTACCATAAAATCTGTATGTGAGATAGTCTCTTTTATGCCAAACTTGCCTTTTCTTTTTGAGGTTGTTTTGATTCTGTTCTTCTAAAACTAAAGACTTTGGAGCCTCTTCTACAACTTGACCTGCATCTTTCCCGGTTTCATTGTCTCTCGCAATATCGTGAGAGTGAAGAACATGAGTGGTAGAACCTTGCAAACTCACTTTTATGTTTCCGGTAATAGAATACTCATTACCAACATTGGTGTCGCTAGAGGACATTTGCATGGCATTTAGATGCAGACCAATGCTGGGTACTGCATATCTCAATGAAGATTCACCTAATGTTTGCTTATTGCTCCCCGGCTGCTCAAAGTCTAGACATCGTCTTCTCACGCCACGATGCAAGATCAAAAGAGCCTGTCACACACACACCAACAGAAAATAAAAAAAATTATTTCAGAGACAATGATCAATCAAGAACCAGAGCAAAAGGAAACTTTACTAACATCTGAGGACTCGGTTTCATTGCTGACTCCTATATTGCTATTTGAAAAAGTCTCCAGAATAGGCATTGCACCACCACATAAAAGTTCTAAGGAATCTGATCTTCTCTGCTCCAACAAGGCACTAAAAGCCTCTGACTCATTTGTTGAGCCATAAATAAGTTCCATTGGACCGGAAATCAGAGGTTCCCAGTCTGGAGGTTCGCTTCTCGCCTTGACGTTGTCACACATCTTCTGCAGATCCATTCCACTATCTTCACAAGAACCATTGTTTCCTTCATTATTGATAACTCTAGGAGTAGTGCAGTCATGCGTAGGAACTTGTGGCGGTTCGGTTTCTTCTTCTTCTTCTTCTTCTTCTTCTTCTTCTTCTTCTCTAATGGATGTAACTTCTGCGTTAGAAGCAGACCCAACTTGGGAAGGATTAGAAGAGTTATTATGACTGCAACGAAAACATTCCAATTTAGAAAGAAGAAAAAAACTTTAAAATAGCAACAAAGAAGGAAGAAGAAGAGACGCATAATGATTAACCTTCTGAAACGAGATTCTTTGTGTGAAGCAGTGTGAGGAGAAGTGAAAATGGAAGGAGGAGATGGGAAACAGAGAGAGTGAGCGATTGGGATGGATTTGACTGATTTGATTGGAGAGAGACTGTTAATATATTTGAACAATGGTGAATCCTGTATTTCCCAAAAGAAAAGTTTGATCTCAAAACCATATATAAATTCAATTTTGATGGAAACAAAAGAAGACAAACCTCGTCTTTGAGTTTGGAAACTGTGGCACCGTTCTGAGTAACTTTCTTTGGCGGTGTATTCATTTTCTGACAAACAATCTCGCATTCTTTTTTTATGTCTATCTCTCTCTCTCTCTCTCTCTCTTTCTTTGTCTCTCCTATCTCCTTAGGGTTAAAAGAAGAAGATGGTGAAGGAGAAGAAAGAGGAGATTCAAAGAAGAGGAGACGCGGGAGAATGAGGATATCCTCGTGAAGATAGTCCAAACCAAACCCACCTCAAAACACTTGTATCTCTCTCTCTCTCTCTCAAAATCTCTAAGTACGTATCCTCTCTCTCTCTATCTATCTCTCTTCTCTCATTCTGAATTCACTTCGTCTCTGTGAAAACCAACGTAGTAAATATCGTAATCAATTATTTTTGCTTTTATTAAAGTAACGGAAATCACCTTGATCTTTGCTTCGTTTTTTTCTTTTTCTTTTTTTTCTTGACTTGATCTTTGCTTCGTTTTTTTCTTTTTCTTTTTTTTCTTGTTTTTTGAGGAAACAAGAAAAACCACTAAAATATAACTGCAATAATTACGGTTCCTTCTGTTTTGTTTGCATACGAAGAATATAAAAAACCCCACTTTTTTTCTTTAGTTAGTTATTCGTTTTTTTCTTTATTTATATATGAATCTTTACTTACTCCGTTGACTACTTTTCACCAGTTAAATCTATAGGGCAAATTAATTTGACCGTATCCACAGTTATTTGTTAAGATAACTAATTGAATTTATCTATTATTAATATGTTTATTATCGAATCATTTGACCCTTTCCACTTATTTTTTTCCTTTTTCCAAAAATCATGTAACGATGATGTCCACATTTCTCAGTGTGAAATTATTTGTGCTCGATTAATGTAATGGGTTCAATAAAAAAGAATTATATAATTAATTATCTCGTACGTATACATAATCGACAGGGAACTCCATACGATGATTAAATAATGATGGTATATACGCATTAAAAATATAATACTATATGATATCGGGATGAAAAGAAACAGCTTACGAATTACAACTTACACGGTTTCTAACCTGGAGATTAATATGTAATCAACAAGAAAATATAAAATTGCCGATGAATATGCTAATCACGAGAAAGCACTTATGAGTAATCATCATGACATTTAAACTGAAATTATTGGTCAATTATTCAGACTAATAGTGATAATCTTGAGTTAATAATAAACATAAATTGTTTTATAACGTTCCGAGAAAATTTAGCCTTTTTTTGTCAAAGAGAAAATCAAGCCTTATAAACCTATAATTGATACAAACTCTCGTGCTTTTAATCTATAATTAGGTTAAAATGTTTAGATTTTATTGTTATCGCAGAAAATTTTAGTAAAAATTTTACTAAAACTTTGATAAATTTTTACATATTTTATATATATCTAGAAATTGTTTAATTAATACAAAATAGTAAGTGTGACCGGTGATATACCAGTAAAAAATAAGTAAATATAAATATATTTGATAACATATTTATAATATCAAATAATCAAAATAAAATATAAAATATAAAAAATTTTGGCGTTGGATTAGTGTTCTCCAATGTTTTTCTTTTAATATATAAGAATATAATAAAGTTTTAATTTCTTTTATACACTACAAGAATCAGACAGAAATTTCGACGGTCCGAAGTCCGTCGAAAATTCCGACGGATATGACGGATTTGATATCCGTCGGAACTCCGTCGGTTATCCGTTAGAATTTCCAACGGCGTGAATTCCGTCGGAAATTAACCGTTGCAATATTCCGACGAATAATCGACGGAGTTCCGACGAATAAATAGTCGTTGGCAAACGGCTCTATTCCGTCGGAGATCCATCGAAATTGCCGATGGATTTCCGACGGATTGTGACGGAATGTAGCCGTTGTCGATATTTCCGACGGAATCGCGACGGATTTTCGACGGAATCGCAACGGATTTCTGACGGAATTTTTAAAACGGTTATTTCCGTCGGAAAATTGGCCTATAAAAACCCCTTTACCCCCTTTCATTTTTTTCACAAAACTATTCTTCTATATCTCTCTCAAATCATCATAATGGATTATTTTCGGTCTTGGATGGATAGACACCATAAAGTTATGGGTTCGAATCTACTTACAGAAGTATATGAAGCTGGTATACGAGAGTTCATGGAAATAGCCCGCAATAATAATGCAGTCTTAACAACAGGTAAAATATACTATTTTGTGCTAATTGTAAAAATTGTAGATATTTTGACTTAACTATTATATATCGTCATCTATTTAATAAAGGTTTTATGCATGGTTATAAAGTATGATATTTGCATGGGGAAGATGATTCTAGTTTTGTCAATTATGGTTGTAGTAGTGGAACATGTAATTTACATATTAATGATGAATTAGATCCCGTAGTAGAACCGATTGGTAGGATAGAAGTTGTTAACGAGGAAAATTCTGTAAATGTGTCATATTTTGTTCTGTAAGGCGAAATAGCAATCGAAGAACTGAACCCTGAAGCACAGAATTTTTATGATATTTTAGAATCTTCAAAACAACCTATATACCCGGGGTGTAGAGAAGGGGTATCGCCACTGTTGGCAGCAACTGAGTTGATGTCGGTTAAGACATATTGCAATTTGAATGAGTATGCATGTGATCGGATCGCATAGTATGTAAGACGTATGATGCCCGAAGATTGTTTGGCAGCTAATTCATATTACGAGACGCAGAAGATTATGAAAGGATTATGATTGCCTTATCAAATAATCGATGTGTGTGAGAAGAACTGTATGTTATTCTAGAGAGCAGACTCGGATCTCACAAGTTGTAGGTTTTATAGTCATCCGCGATATAAGGACACAAGTGGTAGAGCTCCAATTTCGTATAAGAGGATGTGGTATTTACCTTTAGCGGATAGGTTGAAGAGGTTATATCAGTCAGAACGGACAGTAGCAACTATGAGATGGCATGCAGAACATAGAAGCGATGAAAGAATTGTACATTTTTCTGATGCTAAGGCATGGAAACATTTTCAGTCGAAGTATCATGATTTTGCATCAGAGACAAGAAATGTTTATATTGGATTGAGCAGTGACGGTTTCAACCCATTCGGGAAACATGGGAGACAATATTCATTGTGGACGGTTATTGTAACTCCGTACAACTTGCCTCCGTCATTGTGCATGAACAGAGAATTTCTTTTTCTCAGAATTCTGGTTCCAAGGCCAGACCATCCGAAGAAAGCATTGGATGTATTTTTACAACCGTTGATATATGAGTTAAACATGTTGTGGGAGAAGGGTGTCCAGACATATAATATATCTACGCAATAAAACTTTCTGATGCATGTCGTTCTAGCATGTCCGAACTGCAAGGAGCACACATATGCGTTCCAATTGAAGAATGAGCGAAAGACGAGTTGGTTTGATTTTCATAGACGTTTTTTACCGGCGGATCATATGTACCGGAAGATTACAACTTTGTTTAGGAAAAACAAGAAAGTGTTTAACCCACCACCACCTGAACTGGACGGGTATGCAATCCTTAAGAAGTTATGTGATTTTGGTGCTCAGAGCACTATAGTATGTGGAGGAAACGGTCATAGGCCTATGATTGGAGTTGGTGCACGACATAACTGGACCAAGAATAGTATATTTTGGGATTTACCATATTGGGAACATCATCATCTGTTGAGGCATAACGTAGACGTGATGCATGTGGAGAAGAACTTCTTCGATAACATCATGAACATTATCCTGAATGTCAAGGGAAAGACAAAGGACAACCTAAACTCTAGATTGGATTTGCCAGATATATGTTCTCGCCCCGCACTACATAGTCCATATGAGAAGATATTTCCTGTCCCGGCGTTTCGATTAATTGGGAATGCAAGGAAAGAGTTTTATATGTGGATAGTTGAATCTGTACATTTTACGGATGGATACGCTTTAAACCTACATAACTGTGTAGATATGGAGGAGGAGAGATTCAGTGGACTTAAGAGTCATGATTTTCATGTGTTAATGCAGCGACTATTGACGTTCGCCTTTCAAGAACTCCTTCCGCGACAAGTCCACGAAGCAATAATAGCGATTGGTGCTTTTTTCCGTGATTTGTGTAGTAGAACATTCACAGATGAAGGAATCCGCAACCTCACTGAAAAAATACCAATGATCCTCTGTAATCTTGAGAAGATTTTTCCCCCTCATTCTTTGATTCGATGGAACATGTTTCGATTCATCTCCCTAGGAAAGTCGAACTAGGAGGCCTTGTTCATTATAGGTGGATGTACCCTTTCGAACGTTACATGTGTCATTTGAAGAAAAAAGTTAAGAACTTGAGCAGGGTTGAAGGTTCTATTGTTGCTCAATGTATCAACGAAGAGACGAGCAATTTTGCAAGTTACTACTTCTAGCCCGAATCACAGACACAACGACAAAGACCTGGTCGAAACAATGACGGAGGGGTTTTTGCCAACGTATGCAGCATATGTACCGAGTATATTTACCCAAGTTGGAAGATTAAGTGGGAAAGGAAGGACCTAGAGACGCCTCACAGAATTATATACTTACAAACTGCGAAGAGATTGACGAGTACGTCGAGATCTACATGGCCGAGGCTCGGGATGTGCACCCCGGGTTCACTGATGTTGAGTTATTTGAGCTTAAGGAAGCCGGATTTTTCACTTGGTTGTTCAACCACGTTAAGCAGTTAACCAATGTACAAGTGGTACCAGTTTGGTTGTTAGAGTTGGTATGTCGTATGTTCTATGAAGTCGAACATTACAAGATGTATTTTACTCGCGGATATTCGGTTAAGATTTATGAAGAACGTGGTATGAGGTCTACAACTAACCATGTGATAAGTACGCAATGTGGTGAGATGGTATATTACGGTGTCATCCGGGAGATCCTCCAAATCCAATAGCCATGAATGCTCGGGATGAAGTGTGTTGTATTTAAGTGTGATTGGTATAACTTGATGGAAGGTCATGGCGTTAGGTGCTACCAGTTTGGGGTGACGTCTATTCATAAAGGTCGAAGACATGACAAATATGATCCTTTTGTGTTGGGGTCGCAAACTGACCAGGTTTCTTATATTTCATATCCTAGAATGAGAAACAGACAAGATCCTTAGGTTACAGTTACACATATATACCCAAGAGGTAGGATTGACGGTGTTGAGAAGAATGATCATGATCCGCCGCTTCAACATAATGATGATAGTGGGGTTTTGGGGGTTGGTTTCATGGAGCAACCACTTAGTATTAGTCTAGTGGTCGGCTTAACCGAATATGGCGATGATATTGTGCACGATCACTCAGACAATGAACTTGAAGAATTTGAAGAAGAGAGCGAGTCTGGGGAGTCATCAAGTGAAGATGAAAAAGTATAATGATTTTTTATATGTATAATATATGTATATAAATGTATTTTGATTCGATTTTTTTTTATATATAGAATCATATTTTCATTCGGTTATTTTTAATGATTAGTTTCCGTTGGGAATTCTGACGGACACCAATGATTACGAACCAATGATTGTGTAACCAATCATTGTATGATGATTACAAGATGATTTCTGACTGATTTCNGTATAATATATGTATATAAATGTATTTTGATTCGATTTTTTTTTATATATAGAATCATATTTTCATTCGGTTATTTTTAAAGATTAGTTTCCGTTGGGAATTCTGACGGACACCAATGATTACGAACCAATGATTGTGTAACCAATCATTGTATGATGATTACAAGATGATTTCTGACTGATTTCCGATGATTTACGATTTCTAACCTCTAAACCGTATATTATCGCATATTCGAACATAATTAAGCATATTTCAATACAATCTTACTTACCTAACTAAAATCTACAAATAAAATACGAATTTACAATATAATTTACTTTACAATAAGTATTCTATATGTAAACACATGTAAAGTCTAATGTTACTTAATGATAAGTGTACGAGTTTGTCTCGTCTTTTAAAATGTGTTTCATTTTTAACGTATCGAGAACATTTTTATGGAATTAGAGTATCTAGTATTGACGTTTATGGTAATTGTATCGATGTTTCGATTATTCAATGATCTTACTCTGAACCGTTGGAAATCAGTCGGAAATAGGAAATAGGATTTCCGACGGATTTCCAACGGTTCAGGGTTTAACCCCTAAACCGTTTACAATATCTCGATTCCGTCAGAATCCGTCAGAAATTTCGACGGATCTCAATTTTCCCGAAATAAATAAATGCGGAAATTTTTTTCGCATACGTTGGTATCTGTCGGAAAATTGTTGGAATTTCCGAAGAATTCCGACGGAATCGAATAATTTACTTCGGAAAATGGCGATCCGCGTGAAATTTATATCCATGCGGTATTATCAACCGCGTAATTTTTGATTTCCGACGGATACTGACGGATATATCCGTCGAAAATTTCTGTATATAAGGACGCTCAACCCTTCTCATTTTCTCACAACTCAAAAATCCAATCTTCTCTCTACAAAAACTCTTATCCTCTCTCTAAAAAACCTTTCAATCTGCAGCCTAAAAAAGTGAGTCTTTTGTTTTAATTTAGTTATTAAAATTTTGTTTAGATTGCGGATATAGGTTGTTAGTTTTGTTTAGATTGCAGATATAAGTTGTTAGTTTTGCGGATATAATAATTATGATTATTGTTATAAATATTGATAGTAATTGGTCTGTTAATGTTATAAAATGTCGTTAAAGTTAAAAACTAGTCGTTAAAAAATATCGTTGCTTTTAAAAAGAATTAAACTAGAACTATAAAAAATTAATTAAATTTCATTAATGTTTAGGTCTGCTTTTCCGGGTGAATCATCGGGGAGGGGGGGGGGGGGTNTCTCGTCGGGGTTATTCCGCGAGAACTCCATCAAGGGGTCAGGGCTCGCAATATGGAAGTGCGGTTACGGGATCGGTTGAGATCCCGGAAACCGAGGCACCGACCCCGAAATCTAACCCGCCACAACAGACGATGGTTGAAGATATTCCGCTCCAACCAGGCCGAGACCATTGTGTCAAGCTTGATCCCAGAGCTCCACTTGGGACGACGTGGTTACGACTCAGAAATGGAATCATGAAGAATATCAAGCGCAGTATGCATGGAATGCTCCGACTTGGAATCCTGAGATATGTGGGTGAGGAGGATAAGGAGAAATGGTTTCGTAACTTTGTGGTAAAATCTTAAAACTATTTTAAATTATCTTTTTAATAATTTTTTTAATTAAATTAATAATTTTTTAAATTAAATTAATAATTTTTTAAAATTATATTTACTTTCAGCAATCCTTCACCTGAGACCCACGCATAACTCATACCATCCGGGACAAGTTCCACCGCATTGCAAGAATGACGTATAAGCAGAATATCAACGAGTGGAAGAAAGATTGGTTGGAAGGAAAAGGAATGCCTGATGGCCTTAGACCGAATGTTTGGACCGAACTCATCCAATATTGGTAATCAGACGGAGCTAAGCGGATCTCGGTTATTAACTTTGCCAACTGCAGGAGTGATCGGGGCGGGAGAGGCATGACAATCCATAATTTGGATGACACAACTGTCGAGCAGATAACTCATGAGATGGTATGTTTAAATTAATTTTCTCATTTATAATTTTAGTAAATATTAAAAAAAAATGTACTAATAATATTTTCCTTTACCTTTTAAATAGTAACTCCAGTAGAGCGGTGGGGACCCCGATCTGATCAGCGTATTCTCGACGACCCACTAGAACAAGAAAACTGGAGAAATCCAGGATTCAGTTGCTCGGGAGATCCTCCATGCGGTTGATAACCAGTGCACCCAACTCACTTAGGACTCAAACGTTCTAACCCAAGCCGAACTTAACGATCTTATTATCTAGGTATTATAAATATAGTGTTTACTTTCTTTTTATTCATTCATTAAAATTTTTTCTAATATTTGTGTTTAATTTTGTAGCAAACTCCAAAAGTTAAGGGACGAAACTTCGGATTCGGCAAGTTGAACATCGGAAGCTCCCCAAACTCTGAGGATTTTAGCACTAGCAACAATTTTGATTCGAAGTTCGAGGCAGCTCAAACGGAGATTGAGATGCTCAAGGCGAAGAACGCCGAGATTGAGGCTAGGAACACTGCTATTGCCGCCCAGAACGAGCACTTCCAAGAGATGGTGTGTCAACAACAGGAGTATCTCTGCAAGATGTTCCCGCAGTACCCTCGACATCCCAATGACGACCCTCCCGCAACTGGTGGAGACGAATTAATTTTTTAAATCGTTTACTTTTTTATATTTTATTTTTAGTTTTAAAAACATTATCTAATTTATTTATGTTTTTGAACAATTTTATTTTAATTTTAATTTCGTTTAATTAAAACCAAAATATTTATTTATTTTTCATTAAATAAAATATTTATTTTTTAATTAATTTAATCAGATTTTCGACAGCCATTTCTGTCGGATTCCGTCGGAATTTCCGACGCACTCCGACGAAAATGTCGTCGGAAAACATTAACATTTCCAACGGTCTCACCGTCTGAATCCGTCTGAATCCATCAGAAACTATAACGCAAAAAATCGTCGAATTTCGTCGGAAATTCCTACAGAATTCACCGTCGGAATTCCCTACGGACATATCTGTCAGTATCCATCAGTAAATCCGATGGAAATCCCGTCACAGTTCGTCGGTAAGATCTGTTAGTAACCGTCGGTAAGTCCGACGGAAAGTCTTCAGTCACAATCCGTCGGAATTTCCGACGGATTTCCGACAGACCATCAATTTCCGACTGACATATTCAGTCGGAAATGACGTAACTTCTTGTAGTGATATATTATGTTTTCATTTTCTTTTTCTCCATTTTTTTATTATTCTCTCTATATTTATAGTTTATCCTCTACTTGATGTATTCTAATATTTTCTCTATTTAAAATTTTAGTTTTTTTTGGATTATGAATGATAACTAAAATTATTTTCATTTAAACATACAACTAGAGTTGTACCGTGCAAAAGCGCATGATAATTTTTATTTGTAACTTAATAATTTATACTTTATATTATAAAAAGTAATAGTATATAATTCTAAGTTATACATAATTTTAGTTTCATTTTAAAATTTGTTTATGGAATAAAGTACTATTCATTTTGTTAAAATATTGTTAAGACTGATATTAGATATTATTGTTCGTTTTAACGTAGGTAAATTAGTAAATAAAGTATAATAGAATTTCAAGATGATACATAAATTATTATATTAAGTAATTTATAAAATTAAATCAAAATTTAACAATTTAAAAAATAAATTACTATGCATTTATTACAGGACATTATGTTTAATTTAGATATATTTGAAACTATAATTAAATTTAAAATCAAAATACATATTAAATTTTTAATTTAAATATACGTTAACCTATTTTATTTTATTTTTTTGTCAGGATGCATTTTCATTTGATTAACATTACATATTTCTTTACAGACATGATCATGTAGTAAGGAAAAGATTCCATGACATTAGAAAAGGAAGAGATGAAGTGCGGGTTACTTTGGCTAGTTTGTCAGCCAACGTCATCCCTTCTCTTTTTATTTTTGTGAAGCTATGGCCTTTGCTCTTTGCCCAGTCAGCGATAAGAGGCAAAATCTAAATTATCCTTATCCGCAACTCAATAATCTAAAAATGACAAATATTTTTGTTAATAAATTAATTAAATGAAAGTAAGAGTAAAAGATTAAAAAATGAGGGTAAATTCGAGTTATTTACAAGGAAAATTTGGGTAATATTCGCTGACCCAAAATCTGATCCGCTAAAGAGAAATGAACCTAATTTCACCAAAATCAACCCAAGTATACCGAAATTCTAAGTAAACCCTAGTTTTACGAAAAACGAAACTGAGTCTTCTCTTCCTTCATTCGTGCATCTTCACCTCTCTTCTTCTTCATTCGTGCCTCTTCATCTAAACGAAATCGAGTCTTCACCTCTCATTGATTGGTGCCTCTTCGCGTAATTAATATTTAAGAGAAATCTCATATTCTCTGATTCGTTCGTGTAAAAAATGGTGGAAACAAGGCGTGGAGGGGGTAAGAGGAAGAAATTTTCACGAGAAGAAGAACCGGAGAAGAAGAATGAAGACGAAGTTGTGATAAAAGTGAAGAGTAGGACCGCGGAAGATTCCTCGTCAACGGCGGTGGAGAAGAACCAGCCGGTGATGGAGGAAAACGAGACGGCGGTGGAGAAGAACCCGACGACGGTGAAGGAAAAGGAGACGACGGTGGAGGAGAACCCGACGGCAGGGAAGGAAAACGAGATGACGGAGGAGGAGAATCCGACGGCGGTGGAGGAGAACCCGACGGCGGTGGAGGGAAACCCGACGATGATGAAGATAAATGAGACGGCGGCGGAGCAGAACCCGACGGCGGTGGAGGAAGAAGAAGAAAAAGAAGGTGAAGAAGAAGAGGAAGGTGGAGAAGAGGAATAAGAGAAAGAAGAGGAAGAAGAAGAAGAAGAGGAGGAAGGTGGAGAAGAAGAAGAATCAAAGGATGAGGGAGGAGAAGAAGAGAACGCGACGACAGAGGAGAGGCGGAAAGCAGCCTCCGACGATAAATTGAGAGAATCGATGAGTAAGACTGTTTGATTTGAATTGAATGGATAGTACTAGGAAAACTTGGGAATCCTGGAAAATTTAGTTATACTTGAATGGATAAAAATTGGAAAACTTGGGCATTCAGGAAAATTAAGTTTTCTTGAATGTGGTAATAGTAGGAAAACTATCGATAACAAAGTGTGAACTGAATTTTTTTTTTTTGTAGCAACTAGAGGCAATCAAACCATCAAGGATGTTATTTCTTCCATCTCAGTACAAGAAACAAATTAAGATTGGGACGAGATGCAATATAGTAGAGGCTATTAAAACATTGGATAATCTCAACCCGAAGCTGTCCAAGACCGAGAGGGACTCGTTTGAGGAGCATCCACAATTGAAGCACTTATTTCACTTTGCGGAGATAGAGAAGAATCACAAGGTTCAGGGAATGTGGATGTTGCTGCTTAGGACCGTCGAAACCAAGAAGGAGAGAACAACGTGGTTCATTACGAACGACGTTCCTATCCGTTATGCCCTGAGGGAGCACGCATTGTTGTCTGGACTTGATCGTCGCAACTATCCTCTTGGTTACAAGAAGCGTAGTGGAACAAAGTGTGTGGACCGGCATTTCAAAGGAAAAGAAACTAGAAGGTTGGAAGATGTAAAAGCGAAGCTAGTGAACATGGAACCACATAAAGACAAACTGAATATTGTGGTTCTATTCTTCTTAGGAAGTGTCTTGTGCGCGCAAACGAAGGTTGGAAAATACGCAAAGAATATAGATGAATTCCTACAGATAGCGGTTGATGACCTTGATCTATGCATTAAGTTTCCTTGGGGGAGATACTCTTTTGACTATATGTTGTAGTTGATTGATCACACCAAGAAACATTTTGAGAAAGGGGTCGTCCCGGATGATAGGAATACATTATGGCCAATACCTGGTTTCTGTGTCCCATTAGAGGTAAGTAAAAGAAAGAAAGCAATGACATTTTGCGTATTGTTGGCATTAATATTTTGTGTATTTGTAGATTCTTGCATTCGAGGCTATTCCAAAGTTGGGAAAAGTATTTAGAGAACCCGTGGAAGGAGTTGATAAGAAGTGCCTGTTGATGTGCAAGCGGACATTCAAGAACATGAAAGGACTGAGAGGGATGTCGCTTGACTTCATAAACATGGAGCTTGGTCACGAGAGTGTAAGTTTAAATTACATATCTGTTTTAGAATACTGGTAGAACTAAGGTAGAACAAGGTAGAATATGGTCACGAGTCTGTAAGTTTAAACCATTGATGTTTAGTTGGTTTGTATAGGATATTCACACAATGATCCCTAGAACTCAAACGAAGAATACATGTTGGATGACCTGCTCGAAATGGACGATGATAAGGATAAGGATGACCTTGCTGCCGATAGTTGGGAAAGGCGTATCTTCGAACAAAAACCAATATTCTTCAAAGACATGTTCGAGGAAGATGTTGAGGCCCGAGAGAAAGAGACAGAGGAGACAATAGACATGGAAGACGCCACAAAAAACGGTGAGGGGGAGTTTTGATCAAATCAGTGTAGTTATGAAGAGTTTGAAGTCGATGGGAAAAATGCTAAAGGGAGTTGATAAGAAGGTGGATGGCTTGAGTAAGAAGGTAGATGGCTTAGAAGAGTTGGTGA
>OVAO01001513.1:3887-14982 GCA_900406285.1 Biscutella auriculata
CCTCGACTCCGGGAGATACGAAGAAAATATTTCCCGGAGATGGTTTTTCTGATGGAGACTATGAATAACAGAGATGTGGTAGAGGATCTGAGAGTATGGTTGGGTTATGACAGAATGTGTACAGTGGAGCCTAGGTATCAGTGTGGGGGTTTAGCCTTACTTTGGAAGAACAGTGTAGAGGTGGATGTGCTCTTTGCGGACAAGAATTTAATAGATGTTGAAGTTCAGTTTGGGGGAAGCAAGTTTTTTGTATCCTTTGTATATGGGGATCCAGCAACGAAAAGGAAAGAACATGTCTGGGAGAGGTTGAATAGAATTGCTTCGACAAGGCAGGGTATGTGGTGCATGGTGGGAGACTTTAACGCTATTCTCCACAATGGGGAAAAGATAGGAGGGCCTCCTAGGCCTGATAACTCTTTTCAGCCTTTCGGAGAAATGCTAAGGAACTGTAAGATGTCAGAGTTGGTAGGTACAGGTGACAGTTTCACATGGGGAGGAAGGCGAGGAGAGTTATGGATTAAGAGTAAATTGGACATATGTTTTGCTAACGGATTATGGTCTCAACAATTCCCAATGGCAGGTCAAAGGTTTCTTGAGCTTAGAGGCTCGGACCATAGGCCCGTTTTGGTCAACTTAGTATCCTCTTCTGAGCGGTATAGAGGATGTTTTCGGTTTGATAAAAGGCTCATGTTTAAACCAGGTGTCAGGGAAGCAGTCACAATGGCATGAGAAGTGGTGCTGGTCATTCTGAAGTCTCGGTATCAGACAGACTAAGGGGATGCAGGTCAGCGTTAAGTAAATGGACCAGGGAGCATAATGTTAATTCATTTACCAATATACTTCGATGCCAGCAGGAGTTGGAGAAGGAACAGTCCGCCAGGTATCCGATTAGGGAGAAAGTGATGTCTCTGAAAAAAGAGTTGATGGGGTTCTATAGAGAGGAAGAGGTGTACTGGAGGCAAAAATGCCGTGAAAAATGGTTAAAACTTGGGGATAACAACTCAAGGTTTTTCCATGATGCTGTGCGGAATGAGAGGAACCGTAATTTTCTTGAGATATTAAAGGATGGGAATGGTATCAATCACAGAGCTGAGGCCTCCAAAGGTGATATTGCTATCAATTATTTCAGGGAGTTATTCACAACGACGAACCCGTCAGACTTCAGAAGTTTTTTTCAGCGGTTTGAGCCCAAAGTAACAGTGGAGATGAATGCATTACTCATAAGGGCAGTGACTAGAGATGAAGTGAAAGAAGCGGTTTTTTCTATAAAACCGGGAAGTGCTCCGGGAGCCGACGGGATGAACGGGTATTTTTTCCAGCACTATTTGGAGGTTCTAAAGGAGGAGATAGTGAGGGAAGTGCAAATGTTTTTCCAGAATGGGATCTTCCCGAAGGAGTGGAACCATACTCAATTATGTTTATTGCCGAAGGTTACCAGACCAGAGAGGATGACGGATCTGCGCCCCATCAGTTTATGTTCAGTCATGTATAAAGTGGTGTCCAAGATTCTGGTCAAAAGGTTACAGCCGGTGCTGCCATCCATTGTTTCTCCTTTTCAGTCCGCGTTTGTATCTGAAAGGCTCATCTCAGATAACATACTCATTGCCCACGAGATGATACACGCTTTGAGGACAAATCCGGTTGTGGCTAAAGGTTCCTTGGCTGTGAAGACGGACATGTCCAAAGCTTATGATAGGGTAGAATGGGCATATTTGGAAGCGGTACTTGTGGCGTTGGGTTTTCATGAGCAATGGGTCCGGTGGGTGATGTTTTGCGTGTCGTCAGTCTCATATTCGGTGCTTATTAATAATCAGCCGCATGGTCTGATACAGCCCCAGAGAGGATTGAGACAAGGGGACCCGTTGTCTCCATTTCTTTTCGTTATGTGTGCGGAAGGTCTGACCCATAAATTGATGGAAGCGGAAGAAAGAGGTTTAGTGTCGGGTATCAAGCTCTCAAGACAAGGCCCAGCGGTAAACCACTTGTTGTTTGCAGATGATAGTGTCTTCATGTGCAAAGCGGATGAACAACAAGTTGGTGAGCTTCAATTAATTCTTGATCAGTATGGAGCGGCAACGGGGCAGACAATCAATCTGTCGAAGTCCTCCATCACTTTCGGGAGTAAAGTCGATGAGACATTGAAACCTGTGATCAAAGCCGCGATGGGTATAGATAAAGAAGAAGGAGCAGGATCATACTTGGGGCTGCCCGAATGTTTCAGTGGGTCTAAAGCAAAGATGCTAGCCTATATTCAAGAGAGATTAAAGAATAGATTGTCAGGCTGGTTTGCAAGGTCTTTGTCGTTGGGGGGAAAAGAGGTACTTATGAAATCTGTAGCTCTAGCGATGCCCATATATGTCATGTCGGTGTTTAAATTGCCAAAAACGACATGTGAAGCCCTCAATTCGGCATTGGCGAACTTTTGGTGGAACTCTCAGGAAAACAAAAAGAAGATTCATTGGGTGAAATGGAAGAAGATGTGTATGAGTAAGGATCAAGGGGGCTTGGGTTTCAGAGATATACAAGGATTTAATCAGGCTTTACTTGCAAAACAAATGTGGAGGTTGTTGCAATTCCCGGATAGTTTAGCAGCGAGAGTGGTGAGAAGCCGGTATTTCGAGGATAGTGATCCATTGAAAGCAGGAATGGGATCTCGACCGTCATTTGCTTGGAGAAGTATCAAGCACGGGGTGATTTACTGCTCAAAGGGTTGAGGAGGCGAATTGGAAATGGTAGATCTGTGGCAGTTTGGATGGATAAGTGGATTTACGACGGTATTTGGAGACCACCATGGATCAAAAATGCCATAATTGATCTTAATCTGAAAGTTGAAAGCTTAATAGATGTGAACAGCAGAGGGTGGAATTTGGGTGTTTTAAGGGAGCTGTTTTTCCCTCATGACATAGATATTATCATGAAGATGAATCCGGTGGTAGAAGTTAACGACTTTTGGACGTGGGAGCACAACATATCCGGAGAGTATACGGTCAAATCCGGCTATTGGCTAGCAAATCAGTTCCTCAATAAAGAGGAAATCTCACAAGCATCTCAGCAACCGAGCTTAAATGGGATTAGGGAGCAGATTTGGAAGATCAAGACATCTCCGAAGATAAAAGCCTTTCTCTGGCGAGTGATGAGCGGGGCTTTGCCGGTGACTCAAAGAATTAGGCAAAGGGGTATAGAGGTGGAGGATCAATGTCAGGTCTGTGGAATGGATTCTGAGTCCATTAATCACGTGTTATTTACTTGTTCATTATCGAGACAAGTGTGGGCCTTAACGAACATTCCTCACCCACCGAAAGGGATCAATCAAGCCTCTGAGTATGCTAATATGGCATATATGATAAACATGTTGAGCGTTGGACGAGACAATGATCACATTATAAGAGTAATCCCTTGGGTGATGTGGTATCTTTGGAAGAATAGGAATAATGTTGTTTTTGAAGGGTCTCTCTTTACAGGTCTTGAGATTGTGGGGAAAAGCAGAGATGAAGCGGATTTATGGTTTATGGCTCAGAACCCAAATCGAGAGGATGGATGGGAGGAAAGGAGAGGCCCGTCCGCGGGAACAAGGAAATGGATACCTCCAGCTACAAATTCGGTTAAATGCAATGTGGGTGTCAAATGGTGCAAGCTGACTAAATCTATGGGCGCAGCATGGATTGTTAGAAACTCAAGAGGGAGAGTTCTAATGCATAGTAGGAGATCTTTTGTAGATGTCAGGTCGACTCATCATGCTCGCTTTCAAGCGCTTATGTGGGCTATGAAGAGCATGGTTTCTCATCGGTTTACGGACATTATTTTTGGTATAGAAGCCTTGGAGTTGGTGGGTATCATAAACCGCCCTCAAGCGTGGCCATCCTTTTTGTACCAGGGGATCGAGATCCAAAAGGTGGGCATCAATTTTTTGAACTGGAAACTCATGGCTGAAACACAGGCTTCAAACAAACCAGCTTCTACGCTAGCAAGGAGTGTCATTTCTTTTCGTATGCATCAATCTTATGTGGCTATTGAGTATCCAACGTGGTTATCTCCTCTTTTGCAAGCTGATGTTTTGGGTTTGAATGCCTAGTGTTTCCTTAAGTTCCTAGTTGTAGGGATTAGTTTCAGTTTGGTAGCATCCCATATTTTTGTGCCTATTACTCTGTCGTGATCATAGAGTAGGAAGGTTGTAATTATTGGCTTATCATCAATATATATTCTCTTTGAAAAAAAAAAAATAAATAAACCATGGATGAGTCTCGAAGTAACAATACAGATCAAAGGAAGCTAATAACTTAAAGTCACCGGATACTTGTCAATACAATCTTCCCAAGGATTATTCTTCGAAGGTTTCACATTCCTCAACGCTTCCCAAATCGCACTATTGCACTTAAATCCACTCCCAAACGCAATTTTCCAAACGCGATTACCCCTTCTCATCCTTCCTTTAGCCTCTATGTAAGCCAACTCATACCAAATCGAGCTCGAAGATGTGTTCCCAAACCTATGAAGAGTCATTCTCGAAGCCTCGACGTCAACTGGTAAAAGCTGCAGATTCTTCTCTATCTCATCGATCACAGCTCTACCACCAGCATGGATACAAAAATGCTCAAAAGCAAGTTTGAAATCCAGAATATACGGTTTAACATTACGGTTAAAAAGCTTCTTCATAACTAGAGTCATAAAGAAGAGAATTTGTTCTCTTACAGGTAGAACAAGAGGACGTAATGTTGTTATATTGGTTTTGAGAGTTTCCCATGCAATGGCCAATAGATCTTTCGACAAAGAAACTTCGTTTCTTCCTGTATCGTCTTGTTCTTGATAAGCGCAACGGAAAGCTTTATCGTCTGCTCCACGGTGAGTCCTAACCACATGTACAAGTCTGTACTTAGACCGTTTCTTCTCTCTAGACTTGTTCGATAGCAAAACCGCCGAGCCACCAACTCGAAACAAGCAGTTTGATATCAACATCGATTTGTTGTTACCGAAATACCAGTTTTGAGTAAGGTTCTCCGTTGAAACAACAACTGCGTAAGTATTCCTGTGTACCAACAACGAGTCTTTAGCAAGATCCACTGCGATGACTCCGGTGCTGCAACCCATCCCACCGAGGTTATAGCTCCTGATGTTACTTCTGAGCTTATACTTGTTCACAATCATTGCGGATAACGAAGGTGTTGGGTTAAAGAGACTGCAATTCACAACGAGGATTCCAATATCCTTTGGTTTCACATTAGTATTTGCGAAGAGGTTATCTAAAGCATCGAACATGACTTGTTCAGCTTCTTCTCTAGCAGCAGCCATTGAAGGTCTTGGTGGAACAGAAAGCATAGCTTCAGGGACATAAGTGTGCTCTCCTAAACCAGAACGCTCGAGGATCTTGCGTTGAAACTCGAGAGCAGAGTCGTCGAAAACGTTGGTGAGNCAGAAAGCATAGCTTCAGGGACATAAGTGTGCTCTCCTAAACCAGAACGCTCGAGGATCTTGCGTTGAAACTCGAGAGCAGAGTCGTCGAAAACGTTGGTGAGTCTAGAGTGTTCCATGAAACGAGTGGAAGGAACTTTGAGGTGGTCAGGTGGGAGGTAACACGAGAAGTCGACCAAGTAAACTGGTCTGGGTCGGGTCATGACATAGACAGTTAATCCAAAGACTAGAATCGCGGAACAGATGATTATACTGACCAGATTGTATTGGAGATGGATCCAGAGTTGTCGGAGATCGTCTGGGTTCATCTGAGATGCTTGGACGGAGATAACGACGGCGAGAGGGAATAAACCGAGAGTCAAGAGATTTGAGATTAAGTAATGATAACCTAATTTCACATACTTGAGGTTCACGCTTTGGAGAAAATCCGGTAGCCTCCGGGTTTGTCGAATCTGTACCCCACCCGAACCATCAGCAACACCACCATTTCCGCCGCTGACATGTGATTCACCGGAACCGTCCATGGTGATGGGTGATCAAGCACTGAGATTTAATGACTAACCAAACAAGTCTTGAGGAAAATGGTGTGGAACTGGGGATTATAAAGGAGACAACTTTGACGATGACCTACCAAAACACGAGTTTTGAATAAGACTAAAGAATGAGTTGAATTTGAAAAATCCAGGAACAGAAATGTCAGAAACTAGAGCTTGTGTTTACCAACGGAGACAAAACCAGGTTCGAGAAATCAGACAAACGGAAACTAAAGGTCGTACAGGTCCGAGTTTTTATTTATTTTTCATTTTGAAAAGTTATTAGACGAAGCTCACTGCGAAATTTATAGAGAAGAAAACCGAGTAACATGAAGAACAATGGGCAATTTTTTGTTTTATTCCTTTTTTCTTTTTTTAAAAAATATTTATTTTGGGAAATAGCTAAAACGAATTTTAGCATCTTGGGGATTTTCTACATTATTTTACCTGAATTTCATTTAATTAAACAATTTTTTATTTAAATGAAGGTAAACTTCATTTAACTAAACATGATTTAATATGTTGACAAAAAAAAAATAAGAGTCTAACAGCAAGAGCATGTATAATGGTAAGTTGTTTAAAAGGGATCCTTGAGATTATAATAATGGTAAATAATGTCTAAGAAATTTTGTTAAGATTGTTAAAAAATTAGGGTCTAATGGTAGAAAATAAAGGAGGTTCTTAAGAATAAAATAATATTATTGTAAAATTAAAATATTTGAAAAAAATAAATATATTTAATTTGCTTAAACTTATAAATTATTTAATCCCCAACTCGGATTCAATTGCTCATTATATTATCGAGATTTGAAGCCATATTTGTAGAATATGTGTATTTAGAATAATTAGAATATATATAATTATAATATATTGTCATATTTAATAATTTAAACGGTTAATTATCTATCTATTATATTGAACCATGGCTTATATATATATATATATATACATATAAATTACAATATATATAATTTTAAAAATATAAACTAAATATATTTTGCTAGCTATATTTTGATAATGAAATAATTATCGTGAATATTGATATATCTATCGATAATTTGATAAAATTTTAAATGTAAACTAAAATATATTTTGNATTTATTAAACTAAAATATTTTTATTATAAAAATACCCGCGTTGAACGCGAGATAAGCTGAAGAATCGATCCTCCATGGAATTATAAATAAAATATAATAAAAACATATTATAAAATGAAGTACATATTTAAACGGGTAAAATGGTTAATTGTAATCTTGATTCGTGCCGAACTTGATCCAAATATTCTCAACCAAATCTGCTTTCAATTGTTGGTGTATTGCGTGATCCCGAACTCGAGTTCGATTGTTCATAATATTGCTTAGACTGATTTAAATTACAATATCTATAATTTTTAAAATATAAACAAAAATATCTCTAACCAACTAATTAGGATATTAAATAAAAATATTCAATTAAATAATGATAATGAGCAAATAATTTAATTTTAAAAGTATGCTAAAATATCTCTAACCGGCTAACTAAAATATTAAATAAAAGTATTCAATTAAATAATGATAATGAAATAATTATCGTGAATATTGATATACCTATCGATAATTTGATAAAATAAATATATTTTGCTAACTATAAAGCTAAAATATTTTTATTATAAAAATATCCGCGTTGAACGCGAGTTCAGTTTTCTTTAAATGGATGAATTGAAGTTGAAAAAAAAAATATATATATTTGACAGGCCAATGAAGGCCTGCCACGTGGCGGTTCTTCACGTGCCACTTAGTTTCTTCACCAAGCACCGTTTCTTCATTCAAGAAACTCTGACTTATTTTTTATTATTATTTTGTTTGAAGGATCGATGTAAGAACTTCATATTAACCGCGTTGATCATGCTCTAAGAGCATGACCAACATCTCTCACTGGCATTTTCTTGACACAACTTTTTAGACAAAATAATATAAAAAAATGAGTGAGAGTTTCTTCTGAGAAGAATTCTCCAAGAAACGCGAAGAAACGCATGCGTGTGCGACGCATTTGCATTAATTTTTTTTTCTTCATCTCACCATCACAGTTTTTAAAAAAATTGAACCCGCTTTCAACGCGGATATTTTTATAATAAAAATATTTTAACCTTAATAAATATATAATTTTATTTAATATACTAATAATATAATTTTATTTAATATAGCTAGCAAAATATATTTAGTTTACATTTAAAACTTTATCAAATAATCGATAGATATATTAATATTCACGATAATTATTTCATTATCAATATTTAATTGAATATTTTTATTTAATATCCTAATTAGTTGGTTAGAGATATTTTAGTTTATATTTTAAAATTAGATAAAGTGACGAAAATATATGAAATCATTTTCAGAAGTTGAAAACACCAACGCGACAATATTATGAGAAATCGAATCCGAGTTCGGGATCACGCAAAACACCAACAATTGAAAGCGAATTTGGTTGAGAATATTTGTCTCAAGTTCAACACGAATCTAGATAACAATTAACCTTTTTTACCGTTTAAATATGTACTTCTTTTTATATTATGTTTTTATTTGCATTTTATTTATAATTATATGTTATATGTTATGAAATTATTTTTAAGTTTTAAGCAAAATTAAATAAATTATATTTTATTTCTAATTTTATAATTTATCAAAAATTATTATTTTAATCTCAAGAACCTCAAATTATATCTACCATTGGAGCCCTTTTTGTTTAAAATTCCAAAGTTTCTTCCTTTGTTTCTTACCATTATTTTTGATTAATTAAATCTTAAGAACCCCTCATTTGTATCTTACCATTGCACATGTTCTAAGACCATGTTCATCCATATAAGAGCATGTACAATGGGGAGGTTCTTCGAGGAGTCCTTCGTATTTAAGTAATGAAAAATATTGTTAAGGATTGGTTGAAGAAACTTTGGAATTTTAAAGAAAAAAGAGGTCTCCAATTTTAAGAAGTTTTTAAGGGATTCTTAAGATTAAAATATATATTTTTTAAAATTAAAATAATAAAAAGAAAATCTAATTAATTTTAAATTCTCTAAACTTATAATTATGTTCATAACATATAACATATAGTTATTTTTAAAATTCAATAAAAACATATTATTAAAAGAAGTACATATTAAAAAGAGTAAAAACGCTTAATTATACTCTTGATTCGTGTCAATATTTTGTTTAGAGATATTTTGTTAGTTGGTTAGAGATATTTTGTTTATATTTTGTGTATACCTAGTTAGTTGGTTAGAGATATTTTGTTTATATCTATAATTTTTAAAATATAAACAAAATATCTCTAACCAACTAACTAGGATATTAAATAAAAGTATTCAATTAAATAATAATAATGAGCAAATAATTTAATTTTAAAAGTATGTTAAAATATTTCTAACCGACTAACTAAGATATTAAATATAAGTATTCAATTAAATAATGATAATGGAATAATTATCGTGAATATTGATATATCTATCGATAATTTGATAAAATTTTAAATATAAATGAAATATATTTTGCTAGTTATAAAATAAAATTATATTTTATTACAGCTAAAATATTTTTATTATAAAAATACCCGCGTTGAACGTGTATCAATTTTGTTTAATAGGTAAATTGAAAAGAAAAAGAAAAAAGAAAAATTGGGCGGACCAATTGGAATCTGCCATGTGGAGTCCTTCACGCGCGCTATCGATGCTTCACGTAGACGCGGTCCTTCGCTAAAGAACCTGTTTAACATTTTTTTTTTTTTTGAAAATTGTGTCAAGAACCACGTCAAAAGACGCGTTGAAGATGGTCTAACCCCATCATGGAGTTCTTAACAATATTTTAATATTATTTACATTAATCTCAATAATTAAGAATCACAAAACTATTTTTTATTAAATTTTCTCTCCATTCATAGATACTCATTAAGGGGTTCTTAAAAGAAAATTAAATTAAATTCATTAATATTAAACCACTTTTAGTTGATCATGTTTTATTCTACCTCGAGCTTGATTTCGATTGAACCTCATATTTGCGAGATTTCGAGAGCAACCAAAAAATAACCAAAAATTTTAGATTTGGTTTCGATTATTTCGGTTCGGTTTTGATTTGGTCTATACCGAAAAATTAGTAGAATACATTAAAATACAAGAAAAAATCAAATATTCGGTTCGGTGTATTCAATTTTTGGATAGTTTAGATAATTTGCAATGGAATCGGTTTAGTTTCGGTTCGATTATTCGATTTTTGGATCCAAAATACCCAATGTGATTTTTTAGTTCAGTATTATATATATATGGATATTTGTTTGGTTTTCGGTTATTACCCAAACCGATATCTTCAAACACTATTCATTCGATTTTTGTGTTTTTTCTCTTCCAATTAAAAAGTGACATGTTTGGGATTTTAATACTCTTCTAAAAATTCTTATTTAAGAACCGATCTAAAAAATATTTGAAATTTAATTGTATTTACATTTATTTTTAAGTTTTAAAATTCTTTTAAATATTTCAATGGAGATGCTCTGATACTCAAACTAATTTGAGTTATTTAAGTTATTTAATTTTCTCGAACAAGAAAAACTAATACGATATTTATTATAACAGATACATATCTGAATGTAAATCACAGCAAGTGTTGAGTGAGATTTTGATGGAGAAGCTGACATATCCACTAACAAAAATATTAATGGGTAGTCCCCACAATGTTATTTGCATACTTGAATGTAGCCCAGTTTCTATTTCTCTTCTCTCGCTCACCAAATGATGTGATCATCAAATCTATTTTTGGAATATTTTGGGGTCCCAAATATGTTGACTTGTATGTAAGATAGCAACAGAAGCATTGACTAGTTGTTGACAAATAAAAAAAAAGCATTGACTAGTTAGAGCATGTATAATGGTAAGAGTTTTTAGAGGGGTACTTCGGATTAAATTAATAAAAAATATTGTTAAGGATTGGTTAAGGAACTTTAGAATTTTAGAGAAAAAAGAAGGCTAAAATGGTAAAGAGTTTTTAAGGAGTTCTTAAGATTAAATTTTTTTTTTTTAATTAAAAATAAAAAAAATAATATAATTAATTTTAAATTCTCTAAACTTATAATAATATTATTTTAAACTTATAATTAATTTATCTAAACTTATAATTAATTTCATAACGTAT
>OVAO01001514.1:970-14981 GCA_900406285.1 Biscutella auriculata
TTGCGAAGTCTAGTAATCCTGACTCACCAAAACAAAACCCATAAACCACTTCAAAACTCCATAAACCACTCCCAAAATCCCCTCTTCGCAGATCACATGTATGTAATTAGCATCTGATTATACGTATAGGAATTGGGTTTGCTCTGCTTTGAAATTCGTATAGTGCTCTAGTTTGTAATGCATTTGCTTTGGATTGTAGTTCAGTTGGTCTTGATTGTTAGTGCTCGTATGTGTTAAATGGGTTCTACTATTTATATATACTGCTCGTATGTGTTGATATGGAGTTTATCAATTTATGTCTAGTTNCTTCACTTGCTCTCTGGTTTGTAAACATGGCAGCGTTCAACAGATACGTCAAAGGCAAATCAAAATTGCAAGCTTTTAGATCTTTCGGGAAAGAAGAAGGTGGTTGCAGAAGGGCGTTGGGTTACATATGATCCAAACATTGTTGTTCACTTCGTTCCCCTAGGGCCTGAAGGTTGTAGACTTTGGGTTAATGTTATGAAGGTAAACTCTGCAAGAGTTTGGAGACACAATGACGAAATAGAGGTGTTGGGAAATGCATTAGGTTCATGTATTGATTGGCCTCAGGACAAGGTAACTATGCTTTAGATGTACCAAAGGAATAAGAAGTTTTGTTTCAAACTCTTGTAGTGACTTGATGACTGGAATGCTTGTAATAACTTGAGAACCCGTTGTATGACATGAATATTTTTTCTATGAATGGTTTGTTTCATTTCTTGTATTGCATTTCTTCTAATAGCGTACTATAGCACAAAATAACAACACAACTAAAAAGCTATAGAACAATATAGAACATTATGTGTAGCGTTTAAAACTTGCTATCGTAGATACAAATTATAACACTTAACTCAAACGCTATGGAATATGTACACATACGATAGCGCAAATAACGTCTGCTATTGTATTATTAATGTATCATAGCTTATTTCCAAAACGCTATTAGATTTATAAGGCTATTATAGCTGACAAATAAAATGCTATTATTGTTGTAGCAGTAATTAACTAACGCTATTGTAGACTTAAGCCGTATAATAGCATAGCTATGGAAACACTATTATAGATTGCACATATACAATAGCATATGATCCAAAACGCTATGGCATGGTCGACCCTATAATAGCTGGGGCATAAATAATGTTTATAGAAACGCTATGAAAGACCTATAATAGTTATATTTACGTGCTACCAAATGCCATTTTTCTTGTAGTGCTTCGTGAGCATTATCGGAGACCGAGCTAACTCTACGTCTTTAAGTAAATGTCATCATAAGACACCATTTGCCTCGTAATAGGACATCTTATTAAATAAAACACAAAATTAAGAATAAAACATAAAAATAAAACATCTTTTTCGGTCGGTTTCGGGTGGGTTTTTCGTTTTCGGTTTAGTTTCTCAGCCCTAATTATTTTACAACTTCTTATTTAAACAATAACTTTGTTCTTACTAAACCATACACACGCAATATAGTTTTCTCCCAATTAGACATGTCCGACTTTGCAGAAAGTTCAGAAAGTTCCTTTTAGGCTCCAAGTTCATCGCAGGCTCCAACAGACTGTTGCTCGAGCTGGCAGACCACGAAAGTGTACAAAGTTCCAAAGATTTGCTAGTGTGGCAATGACATCGTTGTTAGGACCTTGCAAACGACCGAGGACCTTGCAACCAATGAGGTATAATGGAATAAAGTTCATATTGTTAATCAAAAATTGGTTAAGTGCTTATTTCGGCTTGTAACCTTATGATATGTTAATGCATGCGTAAAGTATAACATGTTGTCATGAATTCTTATAGTTTGTTTGCATTTGGCAGTTGAAGAATGATAGGCATCTCTTTAAATGGGTGGAAGTAGGAGTCGATAATGAATTGAATAAGATAACGAAGGAATTGGAAAACATACACAATCATTTCGCTGATAAGGAGAAGGAAATTAAAACAGAAGTTATGACGCTAAATGGATTCACATCGGAGAATTCCTAATGAATTGAAGAGCTACGGGGGGACATGTTCGATCAGTTTCAAAGCCAAATTGATAAAATGGAACAACGTCTGATGAAGAAGACGATGTTGGTGTTCTTCTTTTCTTTAGTTATATTAGTAATATGTATGAAAGCAATGTGATGCTCTAGAAACATGTTGTTAGAACCCAACATAATAACATAATAAGCCAGCCGTATAAGATATTAAGCCAGCCGTTTAACATAGTAAGTTAGCCGTAATAATGTATTAAGCCAGGCGTATAACATAATAAGCCAGGCGTAATAACGTAATAATAGTACCCTTAAATCAACCGTATTAAGTAACTCAGTCGTAATATCTTGATTGGAATGAAGTATTAGAACCTAGCCATTACAACTAATATAACTCAGCCGTATAGTCAAATATAATCAGTACATCACACTGAAGACAAAATAATATATGTAAATCAGCCATTAAAATATAAGGTGACTCAGTCATAACGACTATTAATAAAGTTTGATTTAAGGAGTTAAATTTTGCTACGACTGATTAACGGTGTGTAATTTTTCTCTAACGATTGATTTACGATGGCTAATTTTTCTTCAACGGCTGATTTACAATATATTATTTTGCTCCAACGGCTGAGTTACTTTATAATAGTAGCTCAGTTATGTATTAACTACGGATGCGTCAAGCTATCCCATGGAATTATGGTTTCTTGTGTACCGAAACATACATATAGCAACTGATATTTCATTAAGACAAATCGATAGATTACAAAGGCTCGAAGGCTGATCGAACGATCTAAATGTGAAGGCACAAACGCCAAAGCATAAGCGGATAGCAAGAAGTCGAAAAAAAAACTGTAGCAAGAAAAATATCCAGGAGATGCTCCGGCTAACAATATCGGCAAAAACCTACTAACTTAACAAAAAAATGTAAGTTAAGCTCTGTTCTTCCACTAACACCAGCCAAGTCCCAAGCAGGAGGAACCCATTGATTGGTCGCGGTGAAGCGTATCCTGACAAAATCTTCACGACCACCAATCCACGGTCTGACGGTCATTGTACGTACGATTACATCCACGTGGGTAAGGATACAATGACAAGTGGCCGCCCATTGGGTAAAGATACAATGAAAAGATGAGTGTAGTTGAGCAGTATGTCGGAGATGTAATTATCAGACTCAATGAGAAAGCCCTTCTGAAAGTAGGGCGAGAAGCCCAGAGAAAAGACAAGAGAAAGAGTCTAGGGAAGAAACGGTACAGAACGAGGATTTTGTTTGATTAAGACGAAGAAACGCATGTCCTTTTAAAGACGAAGAGTAAGAGAGGAAAGAAAAAGAGGGAGAGAAAATTAAATTAAAGATTGGAAGAATGTTATTCGTTGGATTGATTACAATCAACGGCAACACAGAAAAAATAAATTAAATTTGATATTCACGACTGTTTTACGAGTTAGCAAAATTTCTAATACGAGGATTGACATGTGGAATAACCTTGTCTCATACCTCATCCACGATGTAGATGAAAACTAGATAACTCAACTGTTAGATATGAAATTTGTAACTACCGCGTCCAAATGTTTTCTCGATGTTAGTGGGAACTGTTCTCTTACATCGGTAACGTAAAAAGACATACTTTACTAGGTGATATGACATATCATAGCTGCCTACTAATACATTAATAACTAACTAGTAGGACATCATAGTTGCATAATAAGACATCTCAACTTGTAATATTATATTATTTCATGGTATCATGTTAATATTTTTAAAATACTACTTACGGTATTGTGCTAATGTGTTAATATTATTTAGAGCATAGGATTTAGTGTGCTGGAGTATACTTTTCTTTAACGGCAGACTTATGGTTTAAATATGGCTGAGTTATTTTAGTTTGATTTTAGCGGTTGGATTGTTTCTCAATTTGATCCTACCTATTGTAAAATCTCTCATTTTTAATAATTCAATTAATAATCAAATATACAAGTAATATTTAATATGAATCAAATTATATTATTTACCTTAAACTTAAGTAACTTTATACGAGTTAGAATACATTTGATTAATAAATGAATATGAATTAGCTTATACTACATGAGATTGCATATTTATATAATGCTATCAAGATGTATGTTGATCTAATATGAATTAGACAACGTCTGGTCTAAAATTCAAATATATGATCATCTATGATAAATAAAATATGTGATATAATGTATTGTATAGATCAATTGTGAGAGAATCAACTTACATCTAAATACCATTATTCAAAGGGATTCTTTTATTCAAATAAATGATCATATATGATTAGTTAACTTACATCTCAATAACATAGCAATTAGGGTTTGGCTGAGTTATTTGGCTACATTATATCAAACACTGATTTACCGATTTTAATTTTGTTTTTAACGGATGACTTCTATTTCAAATATGGCCGAATTATGTTGTATTTTTTATTCGTTGTGATTTAATTTTGACGGATTAATCTAAGTCGTTGGATTGATTATAATCAACGGTAAAAGATGATGATCCGAGTGTCGATGAATTAGTGAATTATAGTCTTACGAAAAATTAGACCATTAGATCTAATCTTATCAATGGCCAATAATAAATAAAATGTGATCCTAGTTATTGTTTTATCTCTATTTGATGATAGTTTCAATAGTATTCAGATATTTGATCATATATTCAAATATTTGATTAATAAATGAATATAGTAATATACAATTATTATTCAGTTATATGATCATATATGATTAATCAACATGCATCTCAATAACATTGTCAGTTAGGGTTTGGTTGAGTTATTTGGCTACATTATATCAAACACTGATTCACGGATTTTAACTTGTCTTTAACGACTGACCATTGTTTCAGACACGCTCGAATTACATTATGATTTAATTTTTGTTGAACTCGTTACACGGCCGGATTAATTTAAGTCGTTGGATTGATTATAATCAAAGACAAAAGATGATGATCCGAGTGTCGATGGATTAGCGAATTAGAGCCCTAGGATAATTTGGACCATTAGACATAATATTATCAACGGCCAAGAATAAATAAAATGTGATCCTAGTTATTGTTTAATCTCTATTTGTTCATAGTTTCATTAATATTCAAATAATTGATCATGTATTCAAATATTTGATTAATAAATGAATATTCAAATATGCAAGTAATATTTATAATTTGATTAATAATCAAATATATGAGTAATATTTAATCTCTATTTTTTTTAATAATTTGATTCTTAATCAAACATACAAGTAATATTCAATATGAATTAAATTACCTTAAAGTTGAGTAGCTTTATATGAGTTAGAATACATTTGATTAATAAATAAATATGAATTATGTTATAATACATCAGATCGCATATTTGTATAATTCTATCGAGTTGTGTGTTGATCTAATATGAATTAGACAACGTCTGGTCTAGAATTCAAATATATGGTCGTCTATAATAAATAAAATATGTGATATAATGTACGGTATAGAGCAATTGTGAGAGGATCAACTTACATCTAAATACCATTATTCAAAGGGATTCTCTTATTCAAATATATGATCATATATGATTAGTCAATATACATCTCATTAGCATTGTGAATTAGGGTTTGACTGAGTTATTTGGCTACATTATATCAAACACTGATTTACGGATTTTAATTTTATCTTTAACGGCTGCAGTATGTTTCAAATACGACCGAGTTACATTGTATTTTTTTATTAGTTGTGATTTAATTTTGGTTGAACTCGTTCCACGGTCGGATTAATCTAAACCATTGGATTGATTATAATCAATGATAGAAGATGATGATCCGAGTGTCGATGGATTAGCAAATTATAGCCGTACGGCAAATTGGACCATTAGATCTAATCTTATCAATGACCAAGAATAAATAAAATGTGATCCTAGTTATTGTTTTATCTCTATTTGATGATAGTTTTATTAATATTCAGATATTTGATCATATATTCAAATATTTGATTAATAAATGAATATAGTAATATACGATTAATATTCAGTTATATGATCATATATGATTAATCAATCTCAATAGAATTGTCAGTTAGGGTTTGGCTGAGTTATTTGACTACATTATATCAAACACTGAATAACGGATTCTAATTTTGTCTTTAACGACTGACCTTTGTTTCAGACACGGTCGAGTTACGTTGTGATTTAATTTTGGTTTAACTCGTTACACGGCCGAATTAATCTAAGTCGTTGGATTGATTGTAATCAAAGACATAATATGATGATCCGAGTGTCGATGGATTAGTGAACTAGAGCCGTAGGATAATTTGGACCATTAGATATAATATTATCAACAACCAAGAATAAATAAAATGGGTTGTCCTAGTTATTGTTTGATCTCTATTTGTTCATAGTTTCATTAATATTGAGATAATTGATTATGTATTCAAATATTTGATTAATAAATGAATATTCAAATATGCAAGTAATATTTATAATTTGATTAATAATCAAATATACGATTAATATTTAATCTCTATTTTTAAAATAATTTGATTAATAATCAAATATGAGTAATATTCAATATGAATTAAATTACCTTAAAGTTGAGTAACTTTATATGAGTTAGAATACATTTGATTAATAAATAAATATGAATTACGTTATAATACATCAGATCGCATATTTGTATAATATTATCGAGATGTGTGTTGATTTAATATGAATTAGATAATATTTGATATAGAATTCAAATATATGATCATCAATGAGTACAATAAAATATGTGATATAATGTATTGCCTAAAGCAATTGTGAGAGGATCAACATAATTCTAGATATAATACATTAGATCGTGTAATTGTATAATGCTATCGAGATGTATGTTGATTTAATATGAATGAGACAACATTTGATGTAGAATTCAAGTATATGATCATCTATGATAAAATATATTTAAAGCAATTGTGAGAGGGTCAACATACATCTAAATATCATTGTCAGTTAGGGTTTGATTGAGTTATTTGGCTACATTATATCAAACACTGATTTAAGGATTGTCTTTAACAGGTGAGCTTTGTTTCAGACACAACCGAGTTACATTGTGATTTAATTTTGGTTGAACTCGTTACCCGACCGGATTAATCTAAGCCGTTGGATTGATTATAATCAACGACAGAAGATGATGATCCGAGTGTCGATGGATAAGCGTATTAGAGTTGTAGAATAATTTGAACCATTAGAACTAATATTATCGATGGCCAAAGTTAATTAAAATATGATCCTAGTCATTGTTTAATCTATATTTGTTCATAATTTCATTAATATTCAGATATTTGATCATGTATTCAAATATTTGATTAATAAATGAATATTCAAATATACGATTAATATTCAGATATATGAAAATATTATGTTATTTATGATCATATATTATTAATCAAATATGTGATCTACATGTAAGGTCTAAAGTAATTGTAAGGTCAATAACATTATTCGAATATATGATCATATATGATTAATCAACATACATCTAAATAACAATATCAACTTTGAACTTGTAAATTCAATAAAGTGGATACATACATTTGATTAATATTCACTTAGGATTGAAAAGATGATCTTTATTAACACATTTACTAATATAATTTACATTCAGTTTAAGAGTTTATAGCGCGTTGATGTATGGCTGAGTTGCGTGGTCACTAATCGGCTGGATTGTCCTAATGACATGGTTGAGTTGCATGTTTAAAAATTGTTGTGTTATATTAAATAAATAGTTTAAGGTTTGGTTGTGTTACATACATGTGTATATATTACGAATAACAAATGGCTCGCTTACTTAGTATGACAACCTCCAACATTATTTACCCATATACGAAAATGGGTCATGTACTCCCGCAGCGAACATTTATGTTGCCATATCCACCCGTATACGTTGAATACTTGCATCGTTTATCGCATGAAAAGGTACTCCAAGCGCCAAACATTCGATAAACTTCAACGAATACACCCCACAATCACCAGTTTGATCGTTTTGTGGAATGCGTTGTTCATATTTCCCCCTCCTCCGTAACCGAAACTGTTTCTTGTCAGGTTTTCGTATGTCAGCCGAAACAAACTCGGACAGCAACCGAGGGATCGTATCCAATAGCGGTCTATATGCATCTCTAACTCTCTGCTCACTCTCGAGTGTTACGTATTTGATGATTGAATCGTAGACATCAATCCTCTCTTTCGAAAGGTCAACGTGATACGCCACCCAATGACAGCCTGCAACATTGAGTACCCCGTATAGGTGGTCCACATCTCTCACCCACATCTTGTTTGTCTCTAGTCCTTCTAGCAGCCTGTCGTTTACCAATTCTCGATACCTTTTGTTGAATTCTAAGGATTTAGCATGAGCGTAGTCATATAACCACTAGTTTATGAACAAACCATCAACGAACATAATGCGCTCAAACCAGAAAGGGGGTTATTTTTACTTGGACTTTATGTTGAAGTATGCTGTAAAAAAAAAAGAAAAATATCATAACCCAACTGTCACATATTCAATAAACAAAGCCATCAACGCATTGTAACTCACCCGTGAAGTATACTTACAGCATCGGTCAGCCATCCATATTGTCCCTTAGGTCCATCTGGCCAATCCTTTCTTTTGGCGACGAGGACGTCAAAGAACGAACTATCATCGGTGGACTCTTTTTCCGTTGTTGGTCAATGTAATCCCAAAATTTAGCCCTTTTCTCTGCATCAACTTCTTCTCGAGGATCATATATCGCTGGTGAAGGTGTTAAATTCGTCCTCAAGCACGCCCTCCCATCCGGCCCAATGTTCAGAAAAACTGAATCTTTGGGGGCACGACCCTCCCGATAAGCTTTCATTATTGGGAACCTCTATTTGTCCTCCTCATCCTCATCGGACTTCGGCACCGTTTCGTTCAGTTGAGCTTGTGTTTGAGTGTGGATGGTACTCCGAGATCAAAAAGATTAGATTGGCAACTATATAATTCAATGACTATGCTTTGAGTTGGTGAGATCAACTTGTTACTTCAAGGGGAAGGAATGGAGAGTAACCTATTGCGACCCGGGCCGAGTTGAAAGTGTCCATGAGAACGAGGTTTGTGCCTAATCATTATCCTAGAGATCTTCACCAAATGTTGAGAAAGTTGAATCAAGGATTCAAATTGGTTGAAGACTATTTCCAAGGGACGGAATTACTATTGCTTAGAGTCGATCTTAGGGAAGAACATGAAGCCACCATGGCGAGATTCTTGGGTGGATTAAACCGAGACATCCAAGACCATTTGGAGTTGTAACACTATGTTAAGTTGGAAGAAATGTTGCATAAAGCCATGATGATTGAACAACAACTTAAGAGGAAGGCCAAGTCTACTTACATGTCTAACTATGTTAAAGAGAACAAGCCTAGCTACCATAAGGAATGATAGTTAAACAAGAGGGTGTTGATTCTTCTTGATGATTGTGAGTTTTTCTCATCGGACTGCACCGATCAACATACCGATCATGTCTTCTGACCGGTCCAAATGGACATGTGCTTCTCTAAGACCATACTGGCCCCTATACTGGTCAAGCCCTGACAAATCTCCAACCCAGAACACGCGACATATCAAGTGCACCGGTCAAGGTACCAGTCATTCTGACAGGTACCGACCCTGCATTTTCACTTTTTATTTATTTTTAATCATGTTTTCTGGGCATACTATATAAGGGAGCCTAACACTAAAACCCTAAAGGAGGAGAATCACGTTTTTATTTAAGTTTCATAGCAGTTCTCTCTGAGTTTTACAGTTTCATTTTGAGATTTCTTGCTTTGATTCAATTGGTATTTGCTTTTACATTCAATTATTTTGATTTCTGTTTTGTGTTACTTATTCTTTTCTATTCTTAATCTTAATCCTCCTCACAAAATCATGTCTAGAAACTCATCAAGTGTTCTAGATATGGGTTGTTAGTAATTCGATATAACTTATGGATTAGGGTTAGGAATGGATCTCTTTCATTGCTAGCATGGTTTAGGATTGATAAATCTATTGTCTTCTTCATTTTCATGATCTTACTGCTAGAATAGGAGTAGCTAACCTAGACTATATCCAAGGAATTACATCGCCCGAGAGGTGTTTGATGAAGTTCCTGAACTATGAAATTTGTTGTCTGCTAAGTCTATTCAATAGAATGTTTTAGGATGGTAGATTATTGCATGAAATTGAATTCATTGCTTTCTAATTGTTTCTTCTTTCAAGGGATTGTTTAGATTGCATGATTAGGAAAGGGTTATGACCACGAGAATGTGTTAATTTACATTAGAGATTCTTAGACATAAGACTAACTTAATTGTGTGAATTGAACTATCACTAGCATGAAAAGGATCACCTATTTCGTTTACCTTGATCCATGAGTTATCATTTTATTTCTGAATTTAAATTACATTGCTTTTATTACTAGGATCGTTTTAGTGACAAAAACCCTCCTACCATTCGAATTTAGACAGTAAATCTGCCTATAGAACTAGTGTGTTACTCCCCCCCTTGAGTTGGTTCGACAACCTGATCACTCGACTTACCATATACATCACATTCATAATCACCCTTAGAAACACCCGCAAAAACCAAACTATCAAGAGGCTAATGTGAAATAAGGTGTGTGGTGAACAATAAGGTGTGTAGTCTCATTATTGATGGTGAAAGTTGATCGAATGTATGAAGTTGGTTCAAAAGTTGAACTTAGAGGCAAGGAAGCATCCAAAACCTTATGAGCTATAATGACTTAACGATGATGGAGAAATGAAGGTCAATACTCAAGTGATCGTGCCTATTACCATTGGGAAGTATGAAGATGCTATTGTGTGTTATGTATTGCCCAGGGGAGCTGGTCATAGTCTCCTAGGAAGGCCATGGCAGTTTGATAGGAGTGTGATGCACAATGACTACACCAACAAGTACTCATTTGAGCAGAAAGGAAAGAAGTTCACTCTACTTCCTATGACATCTCAAGAGGTCTCTCAAGATCAAATTCACCTTAGAAAGAATGAGGTAAAACCACCTAAGTCTTCCAACTTCTCAATAAACTCAAGTGATGTAAGGAAGACTCTCTTTTCTCAACAAATTATTTTGATGTTTGGTTATAAGGAATCTCTTAATAGCTTAACTAACCTCACACCGAATCATCTGAGTGAAGTTAAAGATCTTTTTAAGCAACATGAGGATGCTTTTCCCGGTGATGAACCTAAGGGCTTGCCACCTGTTAGGGGAATTGAGCATCAAATCAACTTTGTGCCTGAAGCCACCTTGCCCAACAGACCAACCTATAGAACTAATCTCGTGGAGACTAAGGAGCTACAAAGGTAGTTCGAGGATCTCATGAGAAAAGGGCCACATCCGTGAGAGCATGAGCCATTGTGTTGTGCCAGTCTTACTAGTCCCTAAGAAGGACGAATTTAGGCGTATATGTGTTGATTGTAGAGCAATCAACAACATCATAGTAAAGTATAGACATCCAAAACATAAGCTTGATGACATATTAGAAAAATTACATGGCTCTAGACTTTTCTCTAAGATTGATCTTAAGAATCACTACCATCAAATTAGGATGAAAGCAGTAGATGAATGGAATACTGCTTTTAAGAGTGAACATGGTTTATATGAATGGTTGGTTATGCCTTTTGGATTAACTAATGCGCCTAGTACTTTCATGAGACTTATGAACCATGTTCTTAGAGGTTTCATATGAATTTTTGTGGGTGTTTACTTTGATGACATTCTAATTTATAGCAAAATGCTTAAGTGATCAAATTCAACATCTTGAATATGTTTTAGGTGTCTTGACACAAGAAAAGCTTTATGATAACTATTCTAAGTGTATGTTTTGCACAAAAAATCTTGTGTTCCTAGGCTTTGTTGTGAGTGCAGAAGGAGTTAGGGTCGATGGGGAGAAACTGAAGGCTATCAAAGAGTGGCCAAGTCTGAAGATCGTGGGGGAAGCTCATAGTGGCAGTTTGATGGGTCATCAAGACTTTGAAAGTAGCTCAAGACCATTTATATTGGCCACATATGAGGAAGTGCATGGAACGGATTTGCTCTTGTTGCCTCAAATGCAAACATGTTAAGGCTAAGGCACATCCTCTCGGTTTGTATACTCCTTTACCCCTTGGTTCTCACATCTAGCATGGTATTTCTATGGACTTTGTGCTTGGATTGCCTTGGATTAAGACTGGAAAATATTTTATCTTTGGGGTAGTTCATAAGTTCTCTAAGATGATACATTTCATTCCATGTTATAAAACCGGTGATGCATTTAATGTAGCTAACTTGTCCTTTAAGGATATTTTTAGATTGCATGGCATGCCTATGACTATTGTCTCGGTTATGGATACTAAGTTTCTAAGCTACGTTTGGAGAACTTTATGGAATAAACTTGGAACTAAACTACTGTTTCAACAACTTTTTATTTCAAAATCGATGGGAAAACTAAAGAAGTTAATAGAACCATGCATATGTCTCTTAGAGCTTTGATTAAGAAGAATCTTAAGACTTGGGAATAATGATTGCCTCTTGCTGAATTTGCTTCAAATCATGCTAGACGTTACGCTTCTAAGTTCTCTCCTTTTGAGCTTGTGCATCGTTTCGATCCGCTTACCCCTTTAGACTTAATATATTTGTCTTTCAGTGAAATTGTAAGTGTAGAAGGATAAGGGAAGACCAAGCAAGTGAAGGCACTTCATCAAAAGGCCAAAGCAAATATATGATAAGCAAGCCAACAGGGTTGTAGAGCACATGTGTTTGAAGAAGGAGACCTAGTATGGATCTATCTAAGGAGGGATATATTCCCCGAGGAGAGAAACTACAAGCTAAAAGTTGCCGCTAGATGGACCATTGCGAATCACCAAGAAGATGAATGAAAATGCCTACCAAGTGGATCTTCAAGGTAAGTATACGATTAGTCCAAGCTTCAATGTTGCCGACTTGGTCCCTTTCCATGTAGGTGAAACGGATTTGAGCTCAATCCTCTTCAATTAAGGGGGGATGATATAATCATGGAAGGCCAAGCCATATAGGCTAAGCTAGAGGAGCATTCCCTTGAGATCCCCACGGGTCCCATGACTAGATCTCCAACTCAAAGTGATATAAGAATGACAAGCCTCAAGCTTGGAGCTAGAAGAGGCATTTTTGGACAAGCTTGAACCGAAGCTTGCACATGGATTTGAGCTGCACATGAAGACTATTTGGAGAGACTTGAAGATCATTTGCAACACTTGGAGCTTAATGGAGATCATTCAAGTCATAGCCTTAGAGCTGAAGTCATGGATCACCTTAGATGTGTCCAAATTATCACTCTTTTTCCTAAGTTAAGTTTTTTCCCAAAGGGTTTTCTGAACCGGGTTTTAACGAGGCTAAGATGGGCACATCATTACCTAAGTTTGAATCCCCCTAAGAAAAGAATCGTTTTCATCAAGAAGGTTCCACAAGAGGAAGAATGGCCCGACCCGCACAAAATGTCTAAACCGAAGCATTTGGAGCCAAACCGATACTTTGAGAGAATTCTCCTTCCTTTATGCACGTTTTTGGCTTCTCATTTTAGGATCTCCTAGCTTCTTTCCTTTCATTTACTATATATGTATTTTGTAAGCAACTTTGCCACTTTAGCTTTCATTTGAATTAAAAAGGGAATCTTTTCCATGGAAGCTCAAATCCTAAAGGTGTGTAATATCCTTTAGAATCCTCTTAGTGTAATATCTAAAAGTTCTTCTTGGTGTATCAATGGACTCCATCTCTTTTGTGGTCCAATTCGTTTCGCCCTTTCATCATCTCCATTTGACCATCACTTTTACCTCCATTTCAAGTTTCGGCCATATTCCATCATCACGCACAATCTTCACTCCACCTCTTCATCAGTCCATCATCATGTCCTCATCAAGCCCTCATCTCCATCTTCAGCTCACGGATCTAGCATCTCCATACCATCTTCATCCTACTCGCTTAAAGATCTCACATTTGCACTAATCTTCAATTCTCCTTGTTAGAGCCTGGAT
>OVAO01001516.1:0-14978 GCA_900406285.1 Biscutella auriculata
CTACACCTATGAAGTAAATGGTAACAGACAGAGCGAAGAAAGCATCCTTAAAAAAAAGAGTGATTTACGGTGTAAGACACCTTTAAGGTTTAATTGACAGGATAAGACATGTTTTGGGTTGTTGACATCATAGGACATGTTTCGGTTTCTGTACAGTGATTTTCAAAAAAAATTGGACGAAGATGCCCTCGGGAATAAACGTAAGTACTAGTTCTCTGCTACAAATATTGACCGTCCGATTTTAAGATTTTCTTTAACTTTTTGGATGATATGATTCGCCTGTTCATCCGATGAATTCGATGGAGGACATATGATTTTTCTAGTTTCCGGCGATGTTTATGTTAGGTTTTGGTTTGCCGGCACGGCTAACTATGACTTCGCTACCTGTATATTCGGAGTTTGTGCCTTCCAGTGATTCGGTTTGTCTGTTTTTATTCGTATGGGTAGTGGTTTGATATGCGAAGGTTTGGTTTTAAACGCTACTGTTAATGGACAGGCTAGTGGTCAGATATGTGGAGGTTTATTTTCGGTAGGTACTGAAATTAAAATGGTAATGTATTTGTAGGCCGACACGACTAGGGGAAGTGATTTACCAGTGTGCTGTATGTTTATAGTCAGCGTTGTAGTGGTTAATGTATTGTTACCCAGGTTAGGATGTGGTTAGATAGGGTAAGGTTTGATTTCGAAGTTTACTAGCAATGTACAGGTTAGTGGTCAGATATGTTAAGGTTTATCTTTGGTAAGATACTGAATTTAAAAGGACGACGTATTTCTAGGATGACGTTAGCTAGGAACATCAGGTAGGTACTTATTTATGGGATGTAAGTTTAAAAACGTCGGAGAATGGGACATGGCAGCTGTAGGGCATTATTTACTTTTTTTGTATAAATAGGTGTAGTACGACTAACATTGATTCAATGTAAGTCTTGTAAATCTTAAAAGAAACGAGAACCAAATCCCTCTGTAAGTTTTCCAGTTAGCTTTTTCTTCCATTTTTTTTGTAATATGTGAGTGGTCAGGACTCCGTATATCTGTTGGAAGCACAAATATTTGTTCGTGTTAACTATTGTGTATTCCTTCCATCTGTTTCCCTGTAGACCACTTCTGTAGCGATGGAACAGATTAGTACATCTTCTGGAGCATCGTTTGACAACATACCACCGAGGCAACGGAAACAACCCATGGGCGTTCCTGACCGGTGTTGGTGTGGGGAGAAAGTAGCAAAAAAAACGTCTAGAAGCGATAGTAATCCGTACCGCAGATATTTCAGGTGTCTCTTCGCAGTTACGAATCAGGTAGATCCATACATTTGACTTTCTATGGATTTGAATTGCCTTTGTCTGTATTGTAAATCTGATCCTGAAGTTACGTCCTTGTAAATAGCTCTCAAACGACGATCACTTGTTTAAGTGGATAGATGATGGGATTCTTGAGGAATTACAATCCTCAGGTGTGCAAGCTGCGTCTTCTGAGAGACTGATGGTAATGGAGTTTGACGAGAAGTTGGCTGATGTTAAACTTAAATTTGATTCGTCTTTAAAAAACCTGAATGAAGAATTAGAGTCAAGGTTGACGGAGGCCCGGTTGGAAGCGAGGAGATTGTTCCAGAGGACTCTGTTTGTTTGTATATTGTGTTTTTTCGTGTTAATGACGCGATCCTAACCTGTGTTCTTTTTCTAAGTAAAAGTATTGTGCTTTATGTTGTAGCATTGGTAATATGTTAGGTTTTTTTTGGCCTTGCTTGGATGTGTTTACGAACTGGGGACAAATCATTTTTGTAGACTTTTTTATTGTTTGTTTGGTTTGAAGCTCGAGTTGTCGATAACCTTGATTTGAATAGGCTTTTGTCTTAGTGTTGGGTAAAACAGGTTGTGTATGGTCTGACCTGTGGTCAGGAAATATGACCGTATTATAATTTCGTTTTATGCACCTAACTTTTGGTTCGTTATTAATCTGTTACCACATAGAACATACTTTATAATTAGGTTACAGAGTAACCTAGATAATCCGTTAGGATACAGAGAAGAGTACATTAAGAACTAGGAGAGTATGATATACGTTGGAACATCTGACTGATGGTTAGGTCATACCCCGTATCATTTTGATCAGCTATCAATGTCAAGTTGCACAATTTGTCCGTATCGACAAGGAGAGCATAAGAATTTATAAAAAGTTGCAAGCGAACTGAAGTATTAGACAACTCCCTCTGCACACCATCATTGACAGTTCCCTCGCTAACCATCAACATAGTATATACGGATCGAATTAATGACATGCGTTGGGTAGGATTTAACTTTAAACCATCAGCAGTTAGCTGTGGGTACTCCCAGATTTTAAGCAAGAGTAATACATAGCAAGAAAACCGTTATTAAGAACATTAAACAGGACAAGAAAGTGGTTTTCTGATCAGCGACAAAAAAGAACAAAAGTACATAAGCGTTGTTCCAATATCCCCGCTTATAAGAAAAAAGGACAGCCAACCCACGCCATCAGGACTTACCACTCTAGCAAACTCCAAACCGAATAGTGCGAACAGAATACAAAATGCTGCGGTACTGTGACTTCTCAAATAGGATTTTTGCAGCTTTTCTTATTGTGGCCGGTTCCACCACAACGCCCGCATTTCTTGCTGACCTGCATAACCGGGCCAGCTGAAATATTAAGATTCATCGTTTGCAACAAGCAATGACATAGTCGTTATAAGAGAGAAGAACTTACTGAGAATTCGCCCGTAGACAAAATTCTCTTAACACGCGGTCTACCACATGGCCTGCGCACACGCGGGGGAAGGATTGTACGGTTACTAAACTCAGCAGGAATGGCGACATCACCCGGATCAGCGGCAGGTTGAACAACTCCTTCGTAAGTCTTTACCCAGGCAACGGTCTTGTAATGATCCCCAACCAAAGGGTCGTAAGTTAGACCTTTGCTATCAGCTGCAATTAAAGCGTGGCCGCAGGGTATTTTCATTATGTCATAACCTTTGCAAGTACACTTCTTATCAGACAATTGGACAAAGTTACGCTGCCCAAAAACACCCAAAACCTCACAACTCCAAGCAGAGACGCTATTAACCTTGCTGCCTCTAGAACCTGACAAATTGCTTGTCACAATCTTATCTACCTCTGGAGTTAAAAGACCTCTATGAGCTATAGCTCTCTCCCTTCTATTACAGAACCAACGCGAAAGCATTCTTTGTATAAATATGACCAATTCTATTATTGTGCAACTTTTAGCTTTCTTCAGTGCATGGTTAAGGCTCTCTGCAAGGTTACTTGTCATGAGATTGTAGCGGTTCCCAGCAGAGCCAGATGAATACGCTCTTGCCCAATGCGAGAATCCAATGTTTTCCAAGTATTTAGCACAAGGTTCACTACGCGATCTTATCTCCCCAAATAATTCCCTGAATTGCTTAACTCTATATGCACATCCAGCCTGCATCACCAAGCTACCGAGTCCCTTACTCTTGAAACGTGATACAACGTTTCTAGCCAAGTGGACTATACATGCCCCATGCTTAGATTGAGGAAAAACATCCTTAGTAGCCTTCAAAATTGCTTGGTGCCTATCGGATATAAAACATAAGGATGGACTGTCGGCTATGATTGTCTTTAACTTGGTTAGAAACCAATGCCACGATGCATCATTTTCCGAATCAACAATAGCGAAGGCTAGGGGAAAAACCTATTCATCAAACATAATGTAATTCAATACAGGGGACAAGCATCATGGAACACAACTGCTACATGTACTTTAACATAATCCGATTGTCGTAGAAAGTACCTGGAAGTTAGCATCTTGTCCACTAGCAGTCAATAGAACACCCTTGTACTTCCCAGTTAGGTGGGTACCGTCGACAACGAGAATATGCCTTAGATTACTGAAGCCTACCATTGAAGCACGAAATGAAAGAAACAGATATTGGAACCGCTCAACACCTTCATCATCCACGTCAGTGTGCAGATCAATTGTGGAAGAAGGATTAGCAATCCTCAACATGTGCAAAAACACTTCGAGATTAGAATACGCTTCCTCCTCAGTGCCTCTTACACTTTCGTTACCAGCAACATTAGCCCTCCAACATTTTGCATAGGAAGTTGAAACACGAAGCTCTTCTAGAACCATCTTCTGAAGTTCCTTAGGCTTTGGACAAGAATCCAATTCTCCATACTTGTTTTTGAATACATGAGCAATTACTTTAGAAGTAGCCATCTTAGGGAACTTACTACGAGTTTCTATGCTACAAGTATGCCCTAGCCTGACTTTTCTTATTTGATAGAAAGAGTTATCTCTCATCTTCTTAGCGTAGACCCTCCAGGCGCAAGTAATGTCGGAACAAGTGACTACGAAGTAGTCTTTAGTTGTTCGGCTTTGTTTGAAATGGAACATGTTGCGTAATGCATAGATGGCCAATGCAATTTGGCACTCGTCCTTGTTTACAAACGTCTTACCAACAGCAATGGTTTCGTCGCCCTCATCCAGTTCAAGATCAGGGATAAAAGCCGTTTGGTACCTTGTGTCATCAAACATCGGAGGTATGTCTGTTTCCGCTTGATCTTAGTCGAATTGCCCTCCAGGAGTCTGACCACTAGATTGGCCTCCATGATGTTGTTCGGATTCATGACCAATGAAACCCATACTTGTGGAAAGAGCAGTCGACTCGGAAATAGCGAGAATATTATCGGAGTCTGAAACGGTTCCTTCTGGTTGTGTTTCATTAACAACACCAACCGCGAAAGACTCATTATCATGTAAGCTTGGAATCCCACCATACTCATCATGTAGATTCCTTGGAAGAAAAGAGGTGCCACCAACAAAACCACCGCTCTCACCACACATTAACTCCGCCGCATTAGAACCACCGTGTGTCTCTTCAAGCAGCGGTCCCCAAAATTCTGTATCGTAACCCCTAGGCATCAAATCTAAATCATCAACTTCCACTGAATCACCAGAACTCTCACTGTCTGGACCTTCTTCTATGCCCAAGCTAAAACTGCGTAGTGAGACAGGTCTTTTCCCTGAACTAAGCATGATACCTTCATCTAAACCTAAATTAAAATTCGGGACGGATACTGGTCTTTTGCCCGAACTACGCATGATACCTTCTATGACTTCCACTTCTTCGATGAAACCGTTATTCACCATACAAACTTCTACTTCCTGGGTACGAGGACAACTAGCTTGTGGTTCATAAAGTGCTAATTGTAGACCACATGAGGCTGCATCATCGACTGCTTTCCTCTTACGTACTAAACAGGGTGTAATGTATGCGGATTTATCTTCCGTAGCTATGAATGTCACGTATAGATTAGTAACCTTCTTTGCAAGTAAGTGTCTGCAGAATGTCCCTAGGCAAGCGTCTGTTGTTAGAATAACTGGTGGAGTAGGTTTACCTTGGCCCAAAGTAACCAAATCCGGGGATAGATAGCTAAAGCTAACGCTTATATCATCATCGGCATCGCAAAATGCGATGAGTACTTTATCGGACAACTTCCTTAGTCCAAAAGAGTCCAGGAAATGAACTACCCTACACATTCTGCGTTTGTCGATATCAAAATCCCAGTGGCCAGAATCTAAGTATTTCCAATCACCAGCTACAACAAGGCATTCTAACTCCATGGTATACCTGACAACACACAACAACATATATGGTTAGGCTCAAGTAAGACCTATTGATATATGAACAACGACAGAACCAATTGCACGTGGCAGAATTTAAGGGAAACACAGACCTTGGGTTTTAACAGATGATAAAGCAAGCTTTTAATAAGTTGCAGCAAAGTTATTGCTCTTCAAATTCGTTAAACTCTCCAGCAACAACCCAAACTTGAAGAAGAAAGAGAAGGACATAAATGAGAGAATAAAATATCCTCAATGATATATGGAGAGAAGGAAGACCATATAATAGCATGAAGGAGGTATTTACTGCTGAGTAGACACAATGGCGAGATTTTTTTTTTTTAAATAAAATAAAAAATATTAGCTATAGCAGTTACCAAGACAGACTATCATTAAGCCACATACAGGAACTCATTAAACCCCCTAGACACGATTGATGTGTAAGTTTTGAACAATTGATGTCTAATATAACTAGCTCTCTTTCAAACCATTTATTAAGTAACAAAATCTAGGTAAGTAAACAAACGGAATAAACAAAACCAGCCCCCCACCAGCCAATGGTTTTGTTTAATGTCTACATCATAATTAAAAACACCGAACAGAACAATACAGCTGGGAAAGTACAACGATTGAAGTGCATTAAGAGTAGTTAAACCTTTAAAAGCAGATTAGATATATGTAGTATATAAATGCATCTAACCATAGAACAAATCTAAACCTGAAGTTTTCTTAACAAACCACTACCATATAAAAACTAGGCCCATATCCACCGCCCTCGAGAATGGAAGGTACGTAAATGTTGTCATATGTTTTGTCCAATGTATCTAGGCTCATTTCGTAGAGGGTTTTTTGAAAGTCTTCCAATAACACTGTCTTAAACATACAGTATATATTAAACGTTACATTTCCAACTAGTTTTGTAAATATTGCAGGAATGAGAACTCCAGAAGTGAGTCTTTTTTATATATTAATGTCCAGCAACCAACGCCTTCCCGCAGAACTCTTCCCACCTCTCGACGAGGTCACTCATTACATCATGATAGAAATCCTCAAACGAAACCCTAACAAGTAAGCATCTCTTTTGTTTTTGAGTAAATGAGCTTGACGAATAATTCGACGGGAGAGAAATTTATCGGTCCCTTGATTTACGCATGCAGGACATATATCACACACACTGAGCACTTCTTCGACAATCGTTTTATGTTGGACTTCGCCGATGCTTCTGCGCATACAAACAATAGGGTAAGTATTTGATGTCTAAGGACAGGTAAACATACTAACAATGGTATTAAGTTTTCTCTTGTAAATAACTGTGCATCACAGCACATGGAGATGCTGATGTGTATGTTGGGTAGCCATCACAACGATTTTCTCCGTGCTAGAAGGGCACGTTTCGTAACCCCAGAATTGATCACATACATTGCAAGGGCGTCGAGATCTTTTAACGCTGCAAAAGACAAAACAAGAATAAAATGGTCTCAGAATATTAAGTACATCGTGTTGGGTAGGTGCAGTAAGTGGTTGGTGGACGTCGATGTACTATATGTACCAATGTTTGTGGAAGAAGATCATTGGGTCGGGTTGTCAATTAATTTACTGGAAAAAAGCATAGAGGTACTCGATCCTATAAGTAATGGTATTCGAGATGAAGGGAGGCAAGATATTATGAAGCTTGTTGCAACAGCAATCCCCTACATCGTTAATCAATTCATCAAAGCGGATGAAAAAATCAAACGAGATGACAAACCTTTCAAGATCATCCGCCACCGTTCTGCATACACTTCAACTACGCACACTGAAAGCGGGCCCTTGTCAATCAAACTTATGGAAATGCACGCCTACAAGTACCATGATACGAAGAAGTACGGCAGTGAATTCAACAGTATTCGCAAACAATATCTACTTGACCTGTACACCCACTTTGTTCTTCCGATATCGTATTGTTTGTTATGCCATTAGCCTGGGCTAGGATTAATTTGTAAACGACGTGTACTAGCTACTCATTTTTCCGTTTGAACTATAACAAGGCATGTAGTAATAGGCAAGTATATTATTTAGATATGGGAAGACCTTGTAGTCAAAAAACGAGGAGGACGTAATTATGATTCACTAAAGCTTTCCTGACCACCAGTCTGAGGCTACATGACATAATAGGGGTCGATACAACATCCTGACCACCAGTTAGAGGCTACATTGCATGGTATGACAAGTTAAGTAGGTACAACAAACGTATCACGAAAACGTAGGACAATGGGATAGTTTTTGTTTGGTAAGTATATTTGAGCGAACAAAATGTTCCGAACTGAAGGGTAGTTAGTCGAAAAATGTTTATCGAGGCATATATGCATGACTATATTATTTACATATGTAAAGGCCTTGACGTCCAAAACGAGCAAGAGCCTATGTACGAATGAGTAAAGCTAGCCGTTGAGTGACGAAACTATATAAACATTAAGGATACGCCGCATGGTATGACACTTAAAGGATGTACAGACAACTTAGCATAGAAATGTAGGACAATGTGATAGTGATTTTTTGGTAAGTTGTTATCAGTGAAGAAGATGTTTAAATCAGAGTGCTAGTTTTGGCAAATAATGTATAGGGACTCAATTATCTATGACTATAATATTTATAAATTTAAAGGCCTTTATATTCAAAAGGAGCATAACCTATGTATGAATTACTAAAGCTATCTGCTGATTGACCACACTAATCAAAGATTGATGACGGAATAATCTGCTGACCAGCAGTGAGGGGATAAACGATGGGGTATGACTATGAAAGTAGGTACTAACCAACTTAGCATAAAGAATTAGGACCTATTTACGAATTAGTAAAGCGAGCCGTTGAGTGACGAAACTATATGAACATTTAAAGGATTTACAAAAAACTTACCAAAAAACTGGAGGACAATTGGAGAGTTTTTTTTTGGAACGTAGTTGTCAGTGAACAAGATGTTTAAATCAGACTGCGAGTCCTATATCTATGACTATATTATTTATATATTTAAAGGGCTTCACATTCAAAACGAGCATAACCTATGTATAAATTACTATAGATATCTGCTGATTGACGAAAGTAATCAAAGATTGAGGACGGAAAAATATGCTGACCACCAGTCAGCGGATAAACGACGGGGTATGACAATTAGAGTAGGTACTAAGCAACGTAGCATAAAAAAGTAGGACAATGGTAGAGTTGTTTTGTTGGTAACTAGAATTAAGTGAACAGAATGTTTAAAACAGACTAGTAGTTAAGCTACCTATCGTTTAGCGAGGCATATATCTATGACTATAGATTGGGAAAAGGTAAGCCGCACAGGTGTCAAGGACGAACTGCTTTCTGAGTTGATCGACCGTATCGTCATTCAGTATGTGCTTGGACTCTTGCGGATGTCCTAGAGCGTGAATTTCCATCAACTTAATTGCGATTGGTCCGCTGTCTCCGCCCCGGGTGTTTTGGTACAATCCTGATGCACGAGTGACGGCGAAGGGGTTGTATGTCAATTTGGCGGAGTTCCTTGTCCTGCAGTAGGACTTCAATATATATGGTAGTGTGTTAGAGAGTGGGAGCAAGGCAGTTTCCAGGGATTTGTTGTTTAAGATGGTGCAGTCTGGGTCTAGGACTTCAATCAATGATTGATGGAAGTTGATAACCAAACCAACCCAGTGATGGGACTCCAATTGCATTGGTATGTAGATTTTGTCTATGTGTTCAATCCATTCACCAGTTGGGTTTGAGACGTAGTCCTTGATAGCCCTGGACCAATGCACCATTGATTTGTCTTTGGCTGCTACGAAGTGTCTTGATTTTTGTAGTACATGTTCAATGAAAGCTGGTGAGACGAAACGCGATCTCTCCTTCTTAAGAATTGTTGAGTGCATTTGACCAATCATCTCCATTAAAACTTCCATGTGCTACCAACAGAAATTGATTGATATGTTGGATGGCTATATCAAAGTGTTCTAGTGTTTGAAGGTATATTTAAAACTAACCAGTGTTTCGACTGCAGTCTTGGCTGTTCCCATCTCCAGAAGGTGCTTGTTGGAGAATGAAATCTTTTTTTTTGTTGTGCGTAATCTGTACAGAGGAACGTAGGATTAGTGGTGCTGTTGGTTGGTAGCAAGAGGAAATAGATAGAAAGACACTTACTTCTCGGGGTTGTTGAGCATGTGGCACCTTATTACTTCATACTTGACACAGTCTAGAGCTGGGAATAGCTGGTTCTGGTTGCGTGTATCACAGTAACCGGCTAGAGTGTTAACTAACATTTCTTCAAAGGGGCACGGGAATTGATCTTTGCCCCTTTTCGCAGGATTGAGGTGTGGTTGTCTCTTCTTCCTCTTGACCTGAATGGTGGAGAAGGTTAGTATAGAGTTATGTGTCATTGTGTTCTGAGTTGGCTAATGAGTAAATGTACATAAGGTTAGGTGCGTGTGATTGTTTTTACAGACATAGGGTAGGTGTGTAGTTTTAGTGAGAGTAATGTTAAGGTTCACAAGTAGCTTACGACATTGTTGGGTGGCTCAGTGGGTATGGTTGGTGCAGTGTCATCTGATTTTCGCTTGTATACCCTTGCTTGCAGTGTTGGTTGGCTTGCAAGAGAGCTTTTAGTGGTTTTTGGGGCGCTGAGGAATGCCGGAAGTGGTATATCGGCTGTTGAGGGGGCAGACTTTGTTGATGAAAATTCTGGACATTGTTCGCTTTGGACGTGCGGAAGACTTTTTGTTGGGGAATCGTTGTTAGTGGCAGCGTTTTTAACATGTGGTTCCACCTATAAGTAGTGGCATATCTGTTAGGGACGTCCGAAGTATAAGAAATGACATCGGTGTTGGCTATTTGTTCATATTGTAAATAATGATGTACCTGGTTGTTGACTGAGTGTGGTGTTTCGTTGACGTTGGGCGTCGAGGCAGGTATGTTTGTGTGTGCGGGTTGAAAGGGAAGGACGACGATCTGGAAAAAATGAAATAGTTTTGAAAAGACAAATCAACTTGTCGTTTCTCGCTATAATAACTAAGTATATGTAATAAGTGGCAAAGGTGCGAAAAGTGGTGGGTAGGACGAAGTTGTGATTACATGGTTGGTGTGATCGACAACTGCAGGTTCTGGATTTGGTAGGTAATTAGTTTGTATGTCCCCAGATTCTGAAATTGGTTGTAGGTGGTTGGTTGGTAGCTCGTGATCGTGATCCATTCCCACCTACGAAAAATAAAGTATTTGTTAGTGGAGTTGCAATCCAAGGTAGGGATGCTAACAAGCATTGTTAAGACTAAATAGTGCAGGCCTCATGGATACCATGCGGATGGTTAGCATGATCATAACTACTGTGAAGGACTAACCATTAGCTAGGGTATCGGCATCATTGGTGTATTTCATAAAAAAGTTGGTATGAGGTACCTTTTGGTGTTGTGCTTGGGCTGTAACGCAAGAGTAAGGTTCCGCTGGGGCATCTACAACCTGTAAGACCTGAGCTTCAATTAAGTGAAAAAAGGATTGTGGTATTCATAAATATAGCGAGATGAAGGTTTGAGCATGATGTTGGTATGCAACAACATCTCGACCAAAACGATCTAAACCATAGGATGTCTGAATTGTTATAAAGGTTCTAGAGTGCTAACTATTAGTTTGGTAACGGGCAGCATGGGTGTATAAAGTCACAAACTTTGAATGATGTACCTTTTGGGGGCCGGCTTGCCCTGTAACGCTAGAGTGAGGTGCCGTGTTGGCATCAACAACCTGGAAGCCATGAGTTTCTATTAATTACAAAATGGATGGTGCTAATCATAGGCTTAGCGAGTAGAAGGTTTGATCATTAGATTGGTATCCAACAACATAGCGAACTTAACGTGCTGAACGTTTTTTTGTCTGAATTACTCAACAAGGATGTATATTGAAATGGATTAATAACTTTGCTTACTTGTTGGTTGGTGGGTTGTAGGTTTGCGTCAGGGCATGGTCTTGGGGGTGATTGTTGATTAAGTAAGCATGGGTGCGGTGCGTTATGTACAACCTGAAATCAAAAGAAAGTCTGAGTGTCTAAAAATATTCTGAGTGGGTATAAATTGTCTGAGTGACAAACCATCAGTTTGGTTAGCATGGCTATAAATAGACTGAGTGGCTAACCATTAACTTGGTTATGGGCAACATTGGGTGTATAAAATCAAAGAACTTGCTAAACTATTGGTGGTGAGTTGTGCCAGTAAGGGAAGGTAAAGGTGCTGAACGATTTAGATTAAACAACATAGCGAGATGAACGTGCAAAACGATATTTTGGCTGAATTTCTAGCAAGGGGGTAGATGGTAATGGATTAATAACTTTGCTTACTTGTTGGTTGGTGGCTTGTAGGTTTGCGGCAGGGCATGTGCTTGGGGGTAATTGCTGATTAATTAAGCTTGGGTGCGGGGCGTCATCAACAACCTGTAATCCAGTATAAGTATATTTAAGTTAAATAGGGCAGAGGTGTGAACTACGAAATGAGCAGAGGAATGTATCAATCATTTGGTTAGGTATTTTAAGTAGTATTCCGCTTACTTTTTGGTTGTTCGGAATGATGTGTGCTTCGGTGGCGGGGAAGGGTGGTTGTTGGTCGGGTTTATCATTGCCATCACATTGTTGGTTGTTCCCCTGTAGGTCTGCGTCGGTGGAGGTGAAGGATGGTAGGTGGCCAGGCTTATCATTGCCATAACATTGTGGTAACATGTGCTTAGGAAGAAAATTAGTTTGGTCAGAGGCCCCATTTTGTATGGAGTTAAGTTAGGTGTAAGGGACATTGTTTGGACATACCTGCTGTTGTTTCCCTCTAACATTGATGGCTGAGTGAGGATGCTGTGGTTGATCGACCACCTGAAAAAACATGTTTTTTTGCAGATCTTAATAAATGAAAACGCAAACAATTCTCAAGCTCTGGTTACAAACGATGGGATTATGTTCAACGGAATGAGCGACTGGTAGGAAATACACATATCCTCTGTATTATGACGAATTAAAATGTATCTTAGGTTTTATGTAAAGGGGAGTACATTGGGTGTTGCCTCGAGGTCTACAATATTGCCACAACCTGGTAAAGCCTGCATATGACGAGGTAAAGCATATTGAGGTGACGGGAATGGTAATGGATGAATAGGGAATGATGTACCTTCTCATAATGGTCCCAAAATAAGTCGTCGGGGCTTTCGGCGTGATCTGTATTAACGCCTGAGGTGGTTGGTTGAGAAGTGTTGCGTATAGCTACTAACTTGGTTTGTATTAAGTCTGCAGTTTTCTTCCCATTAGCCAGACTTCTCCTTCTGGCTAACTTGGCATATCCAGCAGAACGTTGTAATCTGTAAAGAGTTTCGAACCTCTTCAACCTTGCACTGACCTCCCTATATTTTTTGGCCCATCGTACATTACTCTCTGTTTGCTTCTTTACCCATGTCGAGTTTAGTTCATCCAGCTTTCTAGCTGTCCAAGCCTTAAGATCTGCAAGTCCGCTAACTTGTGGCATTTTGCAGAAGGAGTCAATGTGTCGTTGTTTGTTTGCCGGCTTAGAAAGTGTGTGTGTGACGGAGATGGGCGCTGGAGCATTACGTTTTCTTAACTTGTTTTGGTCAGGAACAACTGTATGGACGCATAAGGGCAGCGAGTTATCTCCCCCTGGCCAGTCTGGTTTTTTGAAAACATGGCCTTCGTTAAGAAGTTTTTCCAAATATACCACCTTCTTATCTTTGACCTCGTCGTCCCAGTCTGAGATGAATACTCCTTCTAAATCCATAGGCAGAACTGCTAGCTGCAAAAAAAACATTGAAGTGAAGTTATTAATTGTCTTGGTTCTCTTTAGCTTATTTGAATATTTGTCGTCGTGATTAAGTTACACAACTTAATAGTCTGACAGGTAGTGGTATAAGGTCTAACCATGAGTTTGGTATGATTATACAAAGTTAGGAGAATGATATTCTAATAGAAACAACAGTGCAAGAAAGCACACGGTGTTTAGGAAGAGCATAAAAGAGTGAGTAGGAACAGAATATATGATGGATTGGGCTAACCTTTGGGTGAAATTCAACATCCAGAACATCGTTTTGGGTTAAGGTTGCGTTTTTGGGCTGCTCTGGGAAAGGAGCTTGCGTCACAGTCCGTGTGTCTTGGGAATGGGGAGCCTGGCTTCAAGCATAGGAATGCGTTTGTAGGCCAACAGTTGTAGTGCTAGAGGGAAACCCTTGAGGCTGTAAGAAACTTGCTGTAGTTGTTGGCGGAATAGAAGCACGGTGTCCTCGTTCTTGCCAGGTACCCTTGAACTTGGTTTCATTGAAGTAATTGTCTGTAAAAAAGTTTCTCTCCCCCAGGGGAACTGCATGAATGCATCACGGTCTAGCAGTAATTCGACATATTTGGGTGTGGGTCGCCCATTCCCCTGAAAATTTGCTATAAGCACACCATCAATAATCAGCAGCAAGGCTAGGCCTATTTTCCTCCAACTTGACATGTTGTCACTTTGCTTGAGCAGATTAGCAATATCAGTGAGAGTAGCTTTCTTGTTTGGACCAATGAACGTTTCCCACCCTGAGCCTTCACCAGTTATCTGTTTGGGATTGTACTTGAAGTCGTAGAGATCATCAAATTCGGAGCAGTTCAAACGTGTGATAGCCTCGAACTCAGCTAAAGAAAACTTGAGGGGGTGGCCACCAAAAACGGACCAAAACTCGTACTTCTTCTTTGTAACAAGTTGACGGGTTATTAGACCATGTATGAGCTTACATGAGATCGGACATCTGTTCACTGGAAGATCGAAAAGGTGACCAAAACAAGAAGCCTTGATAACATCCCACTCTGTTGTACCTTTTAATTGAGAATGAACGAAGGATAAATAGTCAGGTCTTGAGTACACGTTCAGCCGTCCGGTAGGAAAACGATCTGTTTCAAACAGTCGCAGCGGTAGACCATCGTCAGCTTTAGCTTCGTCTACAAGTCCTGCTGCAAGGTAAGAGAAACATGAGAATTGTTAAGAGTACATACTAAACGGTCCAAATATATACGTATAGTATTAGTCTGCAACACAGGTGAATTACAACTCTTTAAAGAGATAGGTACAATATGAGTTCATAGGGTTCGTCTAGAGAGTTATACTTTTACTCTGAAAACGAGTATTGTACTTAGTTAGTAACTGTTGGTTACTTAAATGCTAACTGGTGGTTAGGTTACTGTGAGTCTGAGTGTGAGTCTTATTAAAAGGTTATTGCTAACTGGTGGTTAGTTAATTACGAGGCTTGATCTGAATTAAATTGTGGTATGTTTAGATGGTGGTTAGTTTATTAAGCCGATTCTGATTTTAAAGGTGGTTAGTTTTCATATACGTGAGAGAGTAGTATCTAACTGG
>OVAO01001518.1:0-14970 GCA_900406285.1 Biscutella auriculata
ATTGCAAATAAACTCATCAAGTCGTAGTCATTCCGTAAAACTACGTCATTTTGATAACGTAGCAAAATAAACAAAAGTGACACAAAGGAGAATCAAACTCATAACCTTTACATTACACAATTTTACACTTAACCACTAAACCACATTAATTCTTTTGTTAAATTTCACACTATCAATCACATAANGAGAGCACCCCATTCCTCTATTATATATTAGATTAGCTCACACTTCATTAAAATATGTGATAGCATCGACCCATCAAATCTTTCCAATCAAGATAATATTATTGCATATACTCCATATTTTTTGAATAACATTTTAGTATCTGGTTTGTCTAACCACTCTTTAAGAACATCCGTGATGTTATTAAGGAATATTGATCCAAAAAGTGGTCTGTATAATAGGACAAAATTATTGATTACTTAATTAGTTAACCATGTTATTGAAACAAAAAAATTTACAGGTGAAAAAATAGACAAAAGGTTTTTTATCCTAAAGTGTATATTTCACCACGAGAAGGTAAGCATTAATTCAAAATGTGGAGAAGGTAATTTTTATTGGTAGTAGCCTTTGTAATGACAATCAATAAAAGTCAGAAAAAACACTTTCAAATGTTGATTTGTATTTGTCTAAGCCTACCTTCTCACATGATCAGTTATATGTTGATTTATCAAGAGTTAAGACTAAGTAAGAATTGAAGATTCTTATCCTCACCAAAGATGATGAATCACAAAAAAAAAACGGTGTTTAAAGAAGTATTTCAAAAATATAAAACTGAGTTATTTTACTATTGTGTTTTATTTTAAAATTGGAAATATATTAAATTATAATTTCATGTTTTTATTTATTGATTAGTTTATTTTTATTTATCATTTAACTAAAAAGATTCATTATTAAATTATAGTAAATATAAAAAACATAATTTTCTTTTCAACTCATTTATACAATAAAATAATATGATAATTTATATTATATACATATCTATTAATATTTTAACGATTATAATTAAACGTGTGCATGGCACGGCTATTAACCTAGTTGCATTTGAAAAAAGTGTTAGACAATTAATTCTAATACAAAATAATTAGAAGATTAATTTAATTTCACATTTAATTTAATAAATTAAGAAATAATAATCTCTTGATTAAGAAAACTGATTTTTAAAAAAGAAATTATAGATAGAATACTAAAAATAACGAGAACATGAAAATGTGTTTGAAGAAAAAACTTAGTTTTTGTCGTCTAGATTATATTATCAAAAGTTTTAGATGGTTACAAAGATTCAAAATGAAATACAAATATTGATTATAAGGTCTAAATTAAAGTGAGTAGAGCTAAAACAAGGAAAGCTAAAGTCGACATATAGAGAACAAACTCCATAAACTAAAACCAAACCCAAAACACAAAGCAAAACATTAAAAAGAGCTTAAAACACTATCGAACCCACAAAAATCTTGAAGAATCAACAAATGCCAACGAAAATCCGCCTTAACGAATGAACCTACTGAAGAAGGAATTCTCGCCCAATATATTGACGAAAGGAGAACTTCATGAAGCCACCAAAACCAGCTCCAACGCCGAGAAGACGAAAGCAATCCAAGAAGACTCAACTCGGTACACCTAGAACGAATAACATACTTCTTTTTATCTCAAACATTGGCAGAAACTCAACATCAAAACCATGATTTGCACGTAGGAGACCTGAACACTGGCAAAATAAACTGACCCTCAAAGATCGACGTTGGAAGGACAGAGGAGCCAGGAACAATCGAGGGAAGAGTGGTAAAGAGGTGAAGTTCCCAGGTACTTCTCGAGCTCCACGAGAGCCAGACACACCCGGTGGAACCGTTGGTGACAGACTGCTACAACTGGGGAGAAGACTGGAACGGGAAACGACACCGACCAAACTCGAACCTCAAAAGCAACAACAACCTCGCTATCCAATCTGATACGATATGAACGACAATAAACCCCAACTGCGAAACAACCAAACCAAAACAACACCAAACCGAGAGCCGACAAAGACATGAACCGAGATACGAGTCGAGGAAAACTTGACGAGCAACACCTAAGTGGTGGTCATGGGCCTTTAGGCCCATCAAATGTGTGGCCATGACGATGTCGCCTTCTGATCCTTCTAGAATGCTCTCTCACAAATAGAAATGGAAAATCTCAAGTCTTGGCACGCACTCCTCAGCGTTGAATGGAGACAATATTCTCCAAACACGAAAATGGAAAGTCTTGAGTGATATTGTCATTTCTCCTAAAGAGAACCCTAGCTCGCCTCCTTTGCCTCTTAACTCTATAAATACTTTAGTTTTCAGCTTTTTTAGAGAGCTTGGACGATTTTAGATGATTAGGTTTAGTTTAGGGTTATTGAGTGGAGAAAATAGAGGTCGAACCTCTTGTCTTAGTGTGCTAGAGCCCCTTAAACTCTACCGAGTTGTTTTTTACCTTTTGGCAAGCTATAAAATGTTTATTTGCTTCATCTTGCTACTGTCTACTGCTTCTTTATTGTCTTGCTACTGCATGTGACCCTCGTGTGTGCCCAAGCCTTTGATCCTCTTAGCTCCATAGTCGAGAGCCTCGAAGCTTACTTTCGCGAGTTCCCTTTGCTTCCTTGTTGCTTTTGCTTGCTGTTTCTTCTTTGCTTCGTGTTTCCAATAAAAACCTCAAGTTCTTTAGGTTTTAGACTTGTTCTTAAGGTTTTTACCGTGAGTAGATCGGAGTAGTTAAGCCAAGCTTCTCTTCGGTTCACTTAACCTTACGGCTTGCCTAGATCGAGTCTTGCTCTTACTTGTTGTAATATGTTTCCTTGCTTGTTATTAAACCTACCACACATGTCTATCTCCATAGTATTCATGTGTGAGTAGTAAGTAGTAGGGTCTAGGGAGTTTCCTTCAAGGAAACCATAATCTAGATATGATGGGAATCGGGTAAAGAGGGTGTTGCCTAAGACTATCTTCTCAACTCGCCTGCTATGCATGACTAGCGTTGATCACCTAGTCATTGATCCAAAGGACATCTCATAGGGGTAAAAGCTCATGAGAATACTCGGACTATTTGTTGAGAAGGCAACCAAGAGGAACTTTACATAAGGGCAAAATATCATGCCTAGCCTTCCCTTAAGGGACTCTTGATTGTGAGCAAATCGACTCAATCCCGAAATAATGCTTGTCTGGCCACCAAGGGAATGAATCTGATCCCCCTTGGTTATTTGGGTTATGTGGCTAAGTTTCCTAATGCACCACGATAGTGGGGTAGGACCAATCAAACCTTGTTGAGCTCAAGATGGTGCGCTAATGCCAACCTTAGAACCGGTTCCACTAGATCATGTGATCCAAAGGGATCTCCCAAAAACCTAATGTTTTAGTTTATTGAAAGTTTACTTATTTGTTTATGCTTTGTTTCTTTTTTCTTGTTTGTTTTAATTACTTATTTCCTTATTTGCTTAGTTTTAGCCGAAATCAAACCAAACTTAAACCCTAATCACTTAGCTTTAGAAAACGTTTAGACCTAAAGTACAAGCTTCTCTATAGATTTGATCCCTAAGTACTCAACTGACATAGTTGTGCACTTACAGTCAATGTGGAAAAAGAAAAAGTTATTTCAAACCTCTGATTAATTTAGACAACAAATAAAACACCACATCAGAACGCCACCTTCGACCACCACTATCATCCATCAGCTCAGAGCGCCGTCGCAATCCAAATCTCGCCACAAGAATCAAGGAGTTCTACCGAGAAAACTCACCATGACTCCGAGACAGAACTAGAAAAAGCATTGACTTTTGGTTCACCTCACTATCCGACTAAGCCATTCTACTTATTTTGAAATTCTGAAAATTCTTTTTGTCAATTATTTAGAAAATATTTTTTTAAAAAAATATTAATTTCAATAATAATAATTAAAGTTATTATAGTAAATAATATATATATATATATATATATATATATATATAATACTCTTTCTATTTCTTATTATCTGATGTTTAAGGGTTTTTCATGTTGATTAACAAGATACAAAAATATCATTTAGTTTATCTATTTTTCATATAATCCCATTAACTTTATCTATTTTAGCCAATAAAAAAACTATACAGTATAATCTTAATGATTTTTAACTTTAAATTTTTATATTTAAAATCAATAATATCACTTAAAATGAAAAAAAATAAAGAAAAACATACCAATATCTCTGTTACAGAGGAACGGAAGGATTTAAAATTCACTTTTTCGACTTTCCTAATTTTCCCTGGTCAGAAGTTCTAACAGAACTCAGGCCACCGTCGATAACTAATTACAGATCTGCCTCTCAAATTTCCGACCGAATTTCTTGTTGAATTCTAAGTTATATCTTTTTTCTTTGGTAAATAGTTCTAAGTTATATCTTTCTTCCACGATATCGTTTTCTTGGCGAAACCCTAAGTACCATCCGTTTTTTGTTACTCTTTTACTCAGACATTGTTGGCTGAGTCCCCCATTGCTTTCGTTTCGCATACACAAGTGCGATTTTGATTCCAACTTATCTGTTTCGGCTTCAATGGGTCGCTCTCGGGGGAACTTCCACAATTACGAAGACCCTACCCAGAGGTATGCTCCTTGTTCCTATACGGGTTTTGTGGATTTCTCTTTCTTTTTCTTTTTTTTTTTTTGTAATTTTGCCAATTTCTGATTCCTCCCAATTTAGAAATTGATTGAATCCCAATATTACTTTGAGTCCAGTTGGGACAATGAGCATCGCTTCATATTTGTGTTTCTTGAAAACTTTCAGTAGCTAATGTAGTCTCCCCCCTGTCTTCCATCTTTTTTATAATTGTCCTTTTCACTATTAAATCTCTTGCTAAACAATTGTGTTATGCGTTGTTGCAGAACGAGGAAAAAGAAAAATGCGGCTAATGTGGAGAACTCTGAGTCTACATCTGTAGGTAAAAATCACTTTTCAAGCCTTACTATTCTCATCAAGCTTTTCACGATTCTTCTTTTACTCTTCAACACTTTTTTCTCTCCTCTGGAGACAGTTACAGGCACCGAGGGAGGAGGGAAATACAACTGTGACTATTGTCAGAAAGACATTACTGGGAAAATTAGGATTAAATGTGCTGTCTGTCCTGATTTCGACCTCTGTGTAGAATGTATGTCTGTTGGAGTAGAGATCACTCCTCACAAATGTGATCACCCATACCGAGTTATGGTTAGTTTGCTTTCACTTTGCCTACTTTTTAGTTTCCAAAGAGTCTGATTCATTGTCAAAGAGATGAGTTTCATGTATACTTTCATCATCTAGACTCGGTGAATATAGTTGAATTACATTAAAGCCAAATATATTTCATTTGCTTTGTCAGGGAAATCTAACTTTCCCGCTTATTTGTCCGGACTGGAGTGCGGATGATGAAATGCTTCTCCTGGAGGTACCGTCCTTTTCTCTTTAATATCTTCCTTCTGAATTGTGTGGCCTATATTTTCTGTTTATTTAAAAAAGTGTAATTTCTTTTTCTCTTAGTGCAGGGACTTGAAATTTATGGTTTGGGAAACTGGGCAGAGGTCGCTGAGCATGTAGGAACAAAGAGCAAAGAACAGTGTCTCGAGCACTACAGAAACATTTATTTGAACTTGCCGTTTTTCCCACTTCCGGTATGCTTTATCAATCTGTTAACATGTATCTGCCACGGTAGTGCTACCCTTTTATAATATATATATAAAGCTAGGGGCAATGTATTATTTCCCAGGATATGTCACACGTAGCAGGGAAGAACAGAAAAGAACTTCAAGCCATGGCCAAAGGACGCATCGAAGACAAGAAAGGTTTGTGTTACTTCTGCTTTGATGTTCTGTGATTCTTCATTGTACTTATCACTATCTTAATTCTGAAATTGACGTGGCTTCTTCTTTGGCAGCAGAGCCCAACATGAAAGAAGAATATCCGTTCTCTCCTCCTAAAGTCAAGTATGTCTTTTTCTTTTCAGATTCTGTACACTACAGTTACCCTATATTTTTCTCATTTCTTATCCAATTTCATCGCAGAGTTGAAGACACACAAAAAGGTGAGTCTTTTGTTTGATATCGTTTATCTGGTTCGAAATAGGTGTGCTTCTGGCTGTCTTCTGTTTAAAATAAAACCAAGTTTAATACCAAAACCTTTACTAAAATAATAGAAATAAAAAACAGAGTGAAACTCCCAAAGAGAACTGCATTCTCTTTCCGATAGAATTCTCCAAAGCTCCCTCTTGCTTGGATGAGTCTTACAACCAGGACGTAATCTCTATTTATTTTGAACCCCTAAAACCCAGCAGTTTAGAAATAAGAGATAAAGAATTATAAACCATAATTAAAGAAAGGGCATTACCTAATACGTATCGATTATTTACCTGCTTTAGCTTACACCAGTAGTTATATCTAGATCACCATCTTTAATATGAAATCGTCTATATCTTGTAAGTAAGAAGCTAATTCTATTGACCATATTTTAAAATTCAACAAAAAAGGGCCTTGTATTTGTCATTGTGTTTATACTGCTAGATATTTTCTCCCTTTTTCTGATGTGCTTTGTAATCAGGCTCTCATACAGACAGGACTTTTGGAGGAAAAAAACCCATCGCCTCTGGAAACAACTCTTTGGTTGAACTGAGCAATTACAACCACAAAAGACAAGAATTCGACCCTGAATATGACAATGATGCTGAGCAGCTCTTGGCTGAGATGGAGTTCAAGGAGACCGATACTCCTGAAGAACATGAGCTGAAGCTGCGTGTCTTGCGTATATTTTCAAAAAGGTACAGCTTTTAATATCAAAGAGAAAGAAGTCTCTTCTTTTCGCCACTCATACTAATGCAGGTGAGTTTGATGTTTGCAGGCTTGATGAGAGGAAACGTAGAAAGGAATTCCTACTTGAAAGAAACTTGTTGTACCCAAATCCCTTTGAGAAGGACCTTTCTCAGGAGGAGAAAGTGCAGTGTCGGCGTTTGGATGTTTTCATGCGTTTTCATTCAAAAGAGGAGCATGAAGAGCTTCTCCGTAATGTTGTGAGCGAGTACCGTATGGTGAAACGGCTCAAAGATCTCAAGGTTAGAACATTGCTACTCTCAAACTGTGCTTTTCGTTGCTTGGATGTGGCCTCACTGCGTTGAATTGGGCTGAGCAGGAAGCTCAAGTGGCAGGGTGTCGTTCTACAGCTGAAGCAGAGAGGTATCTGGGGAGGAAGAAGAAGAGAGAGAGCGAAGAAGGGATGAACAGAGAGAAAGAGAGCGGACAATTTGGTCAAATTGGAGGGGAAATGGGCTCTAGACCTCCTGTGCAAGCTTCTTCAAGCTATGTAAATGATTTGGACCTGATTGGGTTCACGGAGTCGCAACTGCTGTCCGAATCCGTGAGTGTCGAGAAAACACGTAGAACAAGTTTGATATGAGTTTTGTTGTTACTGAAAGAAGAGTTGTTTGTTTTCTGCAGGAGAAGCGTCTGTGCAGGGAGGCCAAGTTAGTTCCACCGGTTTATCTACAGATGCAGCAAGTGATGTCTCATGAGATATTCAAAGGGAATGTGACGAAGAAGTCGGATGCATATAGCCTGTTCAAGATTGATCCGACCAAAGTTGACCGAGTCTATGATATGCTTGTGAAGAAGGGTATTGCGCAGCTTTAAGACTCTAGTGTTGTATCATCATATATATTGTGCTCGTGAACATTCCCTTTTGTTTATTATTTAATACACCTTGTCATCAATTTGTAATAGAGAAAAACGTAATTCACTTCCTCCCTTTTTGAAGAAGGGAGATAAGGTGAATAAGAGCCACACAATCTAAATCCAAATTTTAATATATAAGAAAGAATCAGACTCTGCTTGAGGAAAGAAGTGAGAAGAAGATGATATCTCTCCCCAAAATGAAAATATCTTATCTGCAACCCGAGGTATATTTGAGCATCTGCAGCGCATTAGCAGCAGCTCAGGCGTTTCCGAGCACAAGCGTAAAGAACAGAGCACCACCATGTCTCATTCGGTGCGGCTCAGCTAGAAGAAGATTAATGGCAAAAAGAAGCAGAAGCAAGCTTGAAAAGCCACAACAACCTCTGGGTTTTGAGCGGCACTGGAGACATGGTGTGGTTGGTGGAGTGTCTATAGGATTGATGATGGTTTTGGTATTGGGAATGGATGCAGAGAAGGCGATGGCTTTAGGTCCAGAAGGTCCTTTGATGGAAGAGTTTTGGGATAACGTGAGAAGGTACGGTCTTTACGCTCTCACCGTCAGCACCGGAGCTCTCTCCGCCGTCTTTGAGCCCATCTTCGAACTCCTCAAGAACCCAATCTCCGCCATTCTCATTGTGCTCATCTTAGGTGGAAGCTTCTATATTGTCTCCCAAGTTGTCTCCGCCATGGTTGGTGTCAACGAGTTCGCTTATGAATACGCATATTGACCAAACAACAACAAATAAAAAAGCTATAGTTTGTTGGTTCTCTTCGTTATTACTCAACTCTTGTTTGTTTTTTAATTTTAGTTACACAATAAATCGAAGAAGCATCGTAGATTTTATTTGATTTGAACACACCAAATGATATACATTGTAAAGCTCTTAAAAAAAGATGGAGAAGTGAGTGTGAAAACTTTCAATCGTATTTGTGAGAATCCTCAGGCCGTCCTGCTACGTAATCCATCAGTCTCTCGCCGGTGGCTTCGTCTGAAAGCTGTTGAAAGCCACCGAATGTGACTGCTATCGCCAAGAAAGCAGCCGTTGACGCGAACAGAGGCCAGAAATAGGCTAATATGTCGACAATTCTGGGTGCTGCGTACAGGAGAGACGCCACGATCAAGCACACGATGATTGCGACCATGAAATGGAATCTGTATTCCATTAGTTTTGACTGGATCTCCATTTCCTTTTGAGAGAGAGAGAGAATAAGAAAGAACTCTGAAGATTGCAATCTAAGAGGAGGAGGATGAAGAAGAAGAATGAAAAGGGTTTATTATATGTCAAAGTCGGTACCTTTGGCTTTGTTNGAATAAGAAAGAACTCTGAAGATTGCAATCTAAGAGGAGGAGGAAGAAGAAGAAGAATGAAAAGGGTTTATTATATGTCAAAGTCGGTACCTTTGGCTTTGTTGAGCAACGCAAGTTCTCAAGTTCCCCTTTTCAAGTGGCTGTATGCTATGCTTCGTGAAAGATTCCTATTGTTCGTCTCGATTATTTAACCCACTAATCATGATTACGTGATCCGTAATGACATTAATAACCCTCCAATTCAGGGAATGAGAAGGGGTATAACCGTCATTTTAGGGTTGATGGATTAGAAGTTGGAGATGCCTTTGTCGGGGTAATNTATTGTTCGTCTCGATTATTTAACCCACTAATCATGATTACGTGATCCGTAATGACATTAATAACCCTCGAATTCAGGGAATGAGAAGGGGCATAACCGTCATTTTAGGGTTGATGGATTAGAAGTTGGAGATGCCTTTGTCGGGGTAATGGGTTTTGTCTGTCTCTTTCTTTTTCAACGTTGATTTAACAAAAACAAAGACTTTTTGTTGAAGAGAATAACCAAGGAATAGGGATCGCATCGCTTTGCAAAGTTTCTTCCTTTTCCTTATATCCAATGAAAAAGCATCCACTTTCAATTCCTTTTTACAATTTTACATTATAAAACTTCATTTGTGTAAAGCCTTAGATCAAGTCCATCAGTGATTTTTGGGCCAAAAAAATGGGTATCTCAACCCAAAAATTAAATAAAAAGAAAAAAAAAAAAACGAGATCCGATTCTCGTTTTACAATTTTCAGAACCGGATCTGAGACGACACGTGTCATCATATGATTCGATTCTGAAAATTGTAACGCGAGAATAGCAAAGGGTCGGGTTTGGTTTCTCTCATTTACGCAAGAAAAAAAAACGAGAGAAGGCGACAAAGGAAGATTTTTGGAGTGATTTTTTAGGCAATTCTGCTCCGTCGGAGACGACGAATGATGGTGTGTACTCGGCAGAATGAAATGGCGAGGCAGAGGCGAGAGAAATGGGGTTTCGAAACCCTAGAAATCAATTGGGTTTCGGAACCCTAAAAATCGTTTTGGGGTTTTCTCCGGTGAGTTTGCATATCTTATTTGCGTTGTTTTCTTCTTGTTTTGGTTGTTTTTGAGTTGATTAGGGTACAAAATTTCTTGGCCGATTAGAGATTTAGGGTTTTCTTACAATTCGATTTGGGGGTTTTCTCCGGTTATGTATGCATGTGTTGTCTAGGTTCATTTATTCTCATTTTAGATTGTTATTGATTAGATTATGTTACGAAATTGGTTGGACATTTAGAGATTTAGGGATTTATTAAAAATTGAGTTAGGGTTTTCGTCTGGTAATATATGCATGTGTTAGATAGGATCGTTTATTTACGTATTTGGTTGGTTATGATTAGATTAGGGAACGAAACTTTTCTGGTGTTTGAGATTTATGAAATTATTAATAATGTGCAAAGTTAACGAATGTAGTTTTTGTTTTGCACAAAGAGGACTTGGCTAGTGTGTACACTGCATGGAGAAACAACGTTGACAAATAAGTTTTTAAATTTGTTAAAGTTCATAATCGTTGATATTGTTTCAATTGTTTTGTGATTGATATTGTACAATTCGGTTTATATTGAATGAGGTTGTATGAGATTGATGGAGTACATTTCGGTTTATATTGAATGAGATTGTATGAGATTGATATTGTACATTTTGGTTTATATTGCATGAGATTGTATGAGATTGTATGAGATTGTATGAGTTTGTATGAGATTGTATGAGATTGTATGAGATTTTATGAGATTGATATTGTATCAGATTGTATGAGATTGATATTGTACTATTAGATGAGTTAACACTCTATGCGAATTAGCTAAGTTAATCTAAAGTGCGATAACTAATACGAATATTGGTGATTTATTTGGCAGGAAAGGGTGAGGTAAATAAGTTATGCCAAGCTTCGAAGGTTGGACGTATCAAAGCAGAGGAATGCATCGACCCTTACAAATAAGTCTATTTCTGCTGGTTTGCATGACTGCATATCTTGATAAGATTGTATGAGATTAATATTGTAGATTTCGGTTTATATTGCATGAGATTGTATGAGATGGATATCTTACAATACGGTTTATATTGCATGAGATTGTATGAGATTGATATCTTACATATAAGTCTATTTCTGCTGTTTTGCATGACTGCATATCTTGATGATATTAGGTGACTGCATATCTTAGGTGACTGCATATCTTAGGTGATATTAGGTGACTGCATATCTTAGGTGACTTAACTGCTATTTTCTTTTAATGTTGTTTTGAATCATGAATTGATATAAGTGGTTGGTTGTTATTATGTTCGATGCAACTGGAATTGATAATGTCTATTATTTAGTTTAGATGCATCATGACTAGATACTTGCTATTGACATAAGTAGATGTAATAATAGATTTGGTACACTTGAAATGACGTAAATAGCTGTAATAAGTACATGTAATGATAACTTCAAACTTAAATTCTAAACTCAACCCAACCAACCAACTATAAATAAAATTTCTCTAACTTATATTCTAAACTATAACTAAAACTCAAACTAAAATTTCTCTAACTTATATTCGAACTATAACTAAAACTCGAACTAAAATTTCTCTAACTTATATTCGAACTATAACTAAAACTCAAACTAAAATTTCTTTAACTTATATTCGAACTATAACTAATATTTCTCTAACTTAAACTCAAAACAACCAACCAAAATTCTAACTTAAATTCTAATTTTGGGTGGGCTCCGAAAATAAATTACTGGGTAAATGGACACGAGTATGACTTGGCTTATTATCTTACGGACGGTATTTATCCGAAATGGGCAACATTTATACAATCGATTTCCCTTCCTCGAGATCTTAAAGCTTCGTCATTTGCTACAACGCAAGAATTTGTTTGAAAAGATGTGGAACGGGCATACAGAGTTTTGCAAGCTCGATTTGCTATCGTTAAAAAACCCGCCTTTATTGGGATAAGGTAAAGCTCGGGAAAATTATGAGAGCATGTATAATACTCCACAATATGATTGTTTAAGACGAACGCGGTGCATACACTCAATACGATTTATCAGATTTCAGTGAAGAAAGCGGTAATGCACAAGTGGATTATACCTACTCAACGGACATGCCTACAAATCTGGAAATATGATGGCCAACCGAAATCAAGTTCGAAATCGAATAAAACATGAACTACTCAAAACCGACTTAGTCGAGCATATATGGCAAAAAAACTGAACAAATTAATATCCTAATTTATAAAGTTTTTAAATATTTGTTTAATATTATTTTTTTTATCTTATGTTTTAATATTATTGTTTATGTTTTAATTATTAATGTTTATTTAAAAAATTTCTTAAGATCTCCACTTTTAAGAANAAAATTTCTTAAGATCTCCACTTTTAAGAACTCACCAATAGATCAATTTTTTAATTTAATTAGGTTTGGAGCTCTTAACTCAATATTATAATACAAATAATATTTTTTTATTTTTAAGATACTTGATTAAAGATACTATGGATGTGGTTGCTCTTTAGGAGAGACAAGGAATTCAATATACATATCTTTGATATTTACTTTGTAATTTTAGTTTTTTCTCACCCCTCCCCTCCATGGTTATTACGTACACTGTTGGAGATTGGGACACCTTATTGTTAGTTCTGAAAGTGTTTAAATTATAAAATGGTATTTTCACAAGTGATTGACGTTAATGGTTTTATTTGAAAACTCTTTAACCATCAGAACAGCTGTGGCATTCTCCATTAATAGATTTCCCAAAAAAAGGAAGTAAATCCGTTATAAGAAGTTCTGTAAGTTGAACACTTTATAGATCAACAATCTTCTTCTGACACACAAAATTTATAATAACAGAATCATAGATCCACATATATTCAGGAAAAATGACAATCAAGCCACATCGAGCTAATATCGTATGTTCTCTACCTCTACTATTGTCTCCAAATATGGCTTCCATTTCCCTTTGCAGCTTCTGGAGACTTCTGGGAGCTGAAAGGAAACACCATCTGCACATTTCAGCAGTAGTCTCTCCAGCTGCTTTCTCGTCAGAGTGATCTTTATGCATCGCCTTCTCCCTAATTTCCACTCAGCTGCCTCTCCATGTGACGACTTCTTGGCTTTCTCTCTAGATGCTTCCTCATCTAACCAGCTATCTCTTACTCTGTTTCTATGATCGCAGAGCAATTTGTGAATGTAGTTTCCCATGATGTGGTTGATGCCTTTTGACACCAAACCATTTATATGCAGCTCTTGGACAAACGTGCGGACATTCATATCCCCACTAACCATTTTCTTTATTACGGTCAACTAATGTAGCAACACTTGGAAAAACATATCTTGTTTTTCACATGCCAATGTCAACCTGGATCTTCAAAAATTAGTATATCACTTGAAATAATGAAATCAAATAGAGCATGTTTCTTCAGGAGGCAAATTCAAATCGCCACCCCCTATCATTAAAGTCAATAGGAGAATATGAGATATGAAGAGAAGAAGACCATGGACTAAAGGAGAATGAGACTCAATCAGCTCTTTAAATTGTTTCAAATGTGTATTACTTGAGTTTGCTATCATTACATAACCTTTCCTGATCCAGAATATTCTAGTATCGGGATTGAGAATGTTAAATAGTGAATAAAGCCACACAGAAACTCCTCCAGATGAACGTCTAGACTCCAACAATGCCTTTGCGGCAACACTGCTTGTTAACAACCAGCCAACCTTATGTGGGGCTTCATGGAAAGGAGCATTTAACTCCTTTAATTGAGACTCAAAAACAGCTGCTAGACCTTTGTCTGAGTATTTGTGTTTCCCATGTCCAGTGTTGATTCCAAGCAACAGAGGGAACTCTTCTCCGGATTCCACTGATAAGTCATTCATCCAAACATGAAGTGCGATTAAGGTTGCTCCAAGAGAGAGACTTTTCAGATGTAATGACCATTGGGTAGCATATTTCGATTCTAGACCTGAATAAATGTCATACTCCAGTCCCAGTTGTAGGATCTCACAAGCTCTTTCCAACTTATTTAGATTGACACAGTGATCAATCAAACAATTCAAATATGCTTTCTTTACATCAGAGCCGATGGAATCAATCAACTCAGATACTTCCCTCTTGAACACCCCTTCCTCGCAATTTTGCTCCTGGACCAACATCTTTACCACGTGACCAAGCTTTGGCTTAGCCTTCTCCACACAGCCAATGAGTTTATCGATTTCCTCAATCGGTGTCTGGGTCATTACATTCAGAAGGCACCCACAGAATCTGTCGTATGGAGTTGTGCCCATCGTAGTTTTGGCCTGCCAAGGCCTCTTGGCTTCGTAGATATTGAGACACCCATCGTAGTTGCCAGAAACACCATAAATCCTAATCAAAGTTGAAAAGGCACCAGGGTCAATACGCCATTTCTCAGTCCTTGCACGGTCATACAAGCTCAAGGCCATCTCAACGTTACCAGAACGCCCGAAAGCGTCGATCATAGCTGCCAATGTGACATTATCAGGCTGACACCCAAAGAGAGGCATTTTCTCAAACCACTCAAACAACTCTCTTAGGTACACAACACTGCCTAGCACAGCTGATCAAAGTTTTGAAGGTTGCATTGTCTGGTTTTACTCCTTTGTCGAGCATTTCGTCAAACAGCTTCTCCGCCTTCTGAAGATCCTTGGATTTCCTGAACACCTTCATTGTGACATTATAGAGAATAACTTACCTGCTCGGCTTCAGCGTCTCAAGGAGATACTTCAACACAAGAGGCGCAGTTTCTGGGGAATCAATTTCTGAAAAGCCACCGAGAGAGAAATGTTGTTCTCAAATGCCATCCTTTATTATAATTGATTTTTTTTTTTTTTTGTAAAATGGTAAACTAAGTAGAAATCGAAAATAACCTTAATGAATCTTGATATTTACAATCAATACCAGCGGTTTAGTCCAAGAAACCAG
>OVAO01001519.1:0-14969 GCA_900406285.1 Biscutella auriculata
CGTGTTCTCTCACGCCATCGCTTACGCCAACTTACGCAATTGCCCACGTATTCTCGGTTCATGGCCCATGGGCCTTAATCAAATCATGGCCCATGTTATTAGACATGACCCATGTTACTCATATTATCTCGTTATCATCTGGTGAGACGAATTCTTGAGATAAATACCGGATAATCGGTTTAGTTTCGGTTTGTTCAGTTCGATATTATATTTTAGAGAAATTTGTTACAACATTCTCATGACAAAACACGTTGTGAGAAAAAATAGATTTAGTGGTTTAACAATGGGGAGGTGTTGTTGATAAACGAGATAAGGGATGTCAGCTATGGTTTGTGTGCGAAAGTTTTGCTTTCGGCTAAGAAAAGCTTCTCGGATTTCATATGTTAATCGTTCTTTCCCCGGAGATTGTTTGGTGTTTCGTTCTCCGACTAAAACATTCGGAGTTCTACAAAAGTCTGAAAAACTACTCTGCATGTGTTCTGTTTTTGGCAAATAGGTTGTTGTTTGTTTTTTTGAATTTCTTTTTTTCCGTTATCTCTGATACTTATCGCTGGTTTCTGAGTATTTGTTGTATAGCGGTGAGTCAGAATGTTTTGTTCTTTTTCTTTGTAGTATGGGTTTGTAGATTTACAAGCGGGATAGAAATTTCCGTTTTTGCTTGTAAGGATTTAAAGAGAAGAAATTTGGTCACTTTTGTTGTTTTACCTTATCTGACAATCGAAGCATGTTAAACTTTGAGTTGGTACTAATGAGCTTGAAAAGTGCCAAATTAACTGGTATGTTATCGTGGTTTGGTATCCTTATCATGACCGGAGAAGTCTGAAATTCAGGAGTTTGAAGTATGTGTTTCGTGTTCGACCGCATAACAATCAATTCAGAGCCGAAATTTACCTTATTGTTTGAGTTTGTGTTATGCTCTATTGTATGTGTGTTTCTAATGAACTGACTATTAGCTGACTATTAAATGCAATTTTTGTTTTAAGATAAAGACTTGATTGTTAATTTGAGGTTCTGTGTTTAGTGTTCATTGTTTTGTGGTCCATAAACTAACTATTTATGCTACCCACTTTTGCGTCGAACAGGTGTGCGATGCAGAAGGTGTGCCTAGTTATTGCGGGTAAGTGGAGTTGTGGAGGTAAAGAAGATTGAGATTTTGTGTTAGACAAAGGTCGGCTTGGAAGGTTGGTTAGCATCAATGAAACATGTACGCTGGAAGAATTGAGTGCAAGCGTTTACTTGGAATTTCAGGAGCAGAAGATGAAGCTGTCATTTAGTTTCTGGAATACTTCTTGTTGGGGTTCTGATGCTGGAATGAAGATGCCTCCATATATGATTGAAAGTGGCATTGGTGTTCATAATTTTTTCTAGATTTTGCTTGAGAAAAGCGACAGTAATTTGCTGGTTTCTTTCACCTGTTTGGAGGAGGATTTGATGTTCAAAACGCCAGTACGTGAGCCTATTGTAAGAACAGTGGTTGAGGTAGTTTGTAGGCGTTGGTTTCGTAAGTAATGGGACACGTTCAATGTTGAATGTTTCAATTAACGAACCATATATATTTGATGATGAGAATGGGTTAATAGAGGAAGTGGAAGCATTAGAAGAGCAGATGAGAAGCAATGGGAATAACATTTCAACCGAGCGGGAGGGCTTTAATAGTAATCGTAAGAGGAATTTATCGGATCCTTGTTGGAATATGTTGGACGAGGATGACATGTCTGATGATAATGAAGTTGATGTTGCAGAGGAAGATGTCAGATTTGGAGGCTATGATACTGAGTTTTGGGAGCCACTGGTTGAAGATGTATATGGTGAATCTAATGCGGTTGAGGTGATGAGTACAACCAATGATGCCTTCCACCAAGTTGTGGTAAGTGGTAGTAATGCAAATACATGTAACTTCGCTAAGATGGAAACTGGTGTTGGGATTGGGAAGCGGAATTCGTGTTTGTATGGTCAGTCGAATGGTGATACGAATTCGGGATTTGATAGTCAAAGTGCTTGTAAATTAAATTCGCGTTTCCAAGACCAAAGAGCTAGTTATCAAAATTCGGTGTTTACTGGACATACATCGGGTGCTAGAAATTCGGAGTTTCATGGTAATGTACATTGTAACAGAACGGGGAAACAAGGTTTGAAAAGAAAGTTATCAGAAGTTTGTGATGAGGAGTGTGATGTTGACCCTCTATTTGATGATACAATGTATGAATGGGCTGAAATTCCCGATCTTGATAGGGATGTTAATGATGATGAAATCTTTGTGGGAAAAGAATTTGGAAGCAAGTTGGATTGCCAAATTTATTTAGCAATTTATGCGATTAAAAACATGTTTTACTTCAAGCAGACTCGTAGTCGCCGAAATTATTTAGTTGTCGACTGCGTTGATATAAGTTGTGAGTGGAGAGTGATTGCGTACGAGATGAAGGATAGTTGTTATTATTAAATCAGTACACGAAGTTGGTATCCTCTAAAGTGATAACTGCTTTATACAGGTCTAAGTTTACTGATAAAGAGTCGGGTCCAAGCTCAATGGATCTACATCAATTGTTGTTAGAAGATCTGAAAGTTACGAGCTCGTATACTAAATGTTAGAAGGCTAGAGAATCTGCTAATATTGAGAACGAGGGTTCGGAAGAAGATTCTTATTTGAATTTACTACAGTATTTGCATATGCTTAAAGCGGCAAACCCATGCACTATTGCTGATGTGGAGACTGAGGATGATGGTGATGGAGGGGAGCGTTTTTTGTACATGTTCTTGTCATTTGGGGCTTCAATATTGGGTTTCAGATGTGTTAGGCCGGTTATAGTTTTAGATGGAACACACCTTGCGGAAAATACAAATGTGTATTGCTTACTGCTAGTGCTTAAAACGTTAACTTCCAAGTATTTCCGCTGGCTTTTGTTGTAGTGGACAACGAGAATGTAGTTGCGTGGACTTGGTTTTTGTCTAAAGTTGAGCGCATAATTGCCGATAACCCAAGAGTAACAATTATTTCGGACAAGGCAAATTCAATTATTAAAGCTGTGAAAATAGTGTTCAAACGAGCAAACCATGATGCTTGTATTGTCTATCTTTCAAGGAATGTTGTGTCGAAGTTCAAGAGCAAATGGTTAACAAAGATGGTTACTAAGGATTTTTGTGCTTATAGATCATGGGAGTTCAAAGATGCATTTGGGGATATTATGAGCAAGAACGTGGAGTGTGGTAAGTACCTAGAGAAATGCGGTTTTGCTACTTGGTCAATGGTGTATTTCCCTGGAGATCGGTATAACTTGATGACAAGTTATATTGATGAATCACTTAACAACACACTAAGGAAGTGTAGAAAATACCCAATCATTGAATTGGTTATGTTCATTTAGTCATTGATGACTCGTTGGTTTGCTGCTAGAATGAAGAAATCACAGTTGCATACGGGATTTGTACCCCCACAGGTGGATAAAGTTATTACAATAAATCTGAATCATGCGAAAGGGAGTAGAGTGACTTGTATATTTGCTTGGTGTTATGAAGTTATTGGGCAGCTTGGGGAAAGAATCATTGTGGACATAAAGGATAAGAAATGTAGTTGCAAGGTGTATGATAAAATAAATTTTCCTTGTGGGCACGCACTAATAGCTAGTGGTGTTAAGGGTGTGCCATACGGTCAACTATGTGGGGATTATTACAAGACATCAGTGTGGAAAAAGACTTATGATGGTGTAGTTAAACCGCACGAGGATCCTAAGGATGGAGATATACCTGACTGTATTCATGTAAGGGTGTTAGGACTTCCCAAAACGAGAAGGTCTTTCGGTAGACCAAAACAGAAAAGAATACCTTCAATTGAAGAGATATCGGTATGTTTAGTTATTGTATAATCTTTAAATGTTTGGTTGTTAAAGAAATTGCTACCTACGTTGTGAAGGAAAATGAACTTGGAAAGTCGAATCCGGCGCATTGAATTTATTGATAAGTAAAAGAAGTTGTACGGTTGATCTTGAAATTCGCTTATAGTTGTTCGAATTAATGTTTGGTTTAATTGATATATTTGTGAACTTAATTGATATATTTTTATTATCATTGACATATGTATAATATTGTAGTTTTGTTTCCTTGGGAAGTTATGTAGTTTGTAAAAATGTTTTTTTATGCAGAGTGGTAGTAGTCAGAAAGGAAGTAGCAAAAGGTGTGGTAGGTGTAAGGGAGTGAGTCACAATCGGACGAGTTGTACCACGCCAATCTGACATTGTGTGGTTTTGTTTTCTGTGTCGTTTTGTGTGTTAGACATATCAGTTGTAATTTTGAATACAATTGGCCTGGTTTTTGGTGGGATAACTATCCATGAAGCATTTATGCTTTTGGATGGGTAACAAACCAAGTAGCCTTGTTTTTGTTGTTTTGGGGGACTTAGAACCAAGTTTATTTGCAATATGAAAACATTGATCGTTGACTATGAGTCATTGAATGTTGGACATGCGGTAAGAATTTGGAATCTGTAGTTGGTAACATTGTTTTTTTGTTATTTTAAATCTAACACACTGAATCTATGGCTGGTATGACATGTGTGAATTTATAACTTTGAATTCAAGAGAATGGGTTGATCTTGAATTTTTTTTTATGGCAGAAGTAAGTTATGAATTTATGAATTTATGTTAGTAGTAACTAGTTGGTGACATTGTTATTTTGTTATTTTTAATCTAACACACCGAATCTATGGCTGGTAAATGGTATGACATTTGTGAATTTATAACATTGAATTCAGTAGAACGGGTTGATCTTGAATTCAAGAGAAATTGTATGACATGTGTGAATTTATAATATTGAATTCAAATTAACCGTTTACTTTTTGAAAGTATGAATTAGTTTATTCAGAATTATAGAGTTTCGAATAGGGAATTGTGGTGTCAGAAAATGCAGAGTTGACATAAATCATGTGAAGTTAAAAACTGATTTGATTGGAGGGGAAATTTAGAAAATTGTTCGGTTGCAAGTGAGGAAAACAATGCGAGTGACTAAGTAGGACTCTGAAGGAAATTGAACTCGGTAAATCGAATCCGACACATTAAATTTATGGATAAGTAAACGAATAGCGAATTCATTTTAAGGTTGTTTGAAATTCAATGCTTCAGTAACCAAGAACTAGATTTCATGAATTTGAAATAGTGAATTTTGGTTAAGGAAACACTAATGGTAGTTCGCAACACATAAGTTAAACACTGAAATCAAACATTCAACAACGTAAGTTTATAGTATTTCGAAACATAGAAGTTTATAGTAAATACCTTAGGGCAGAAGGGCTATGAAAAAAGCATACGCATCTAAAGCATATTGTTTCCTCATTGTGTCGACATCCTCATCCGCTATTGTTCCCATTTGCTCGGCAACCGTACCAACACAATGCATTTCGAGGAACTTTGTAGGTAGTGGGCCACAGTCGCCAGTGCGTTCGTTTTAAGAGACTGTTGTCGGGCGAGTATAAGTGAAAGGTGTGCATGTATGATCCTTGGATAAGTCGTAGTTTCAGAACTTCTTGATTATGTAGGGGAGCATATGTGCAATAGGTTCGATATGCCTTCAGAGTTCGGAGTTGTCATTCAAACTAATCATGGAATAGAATACCTCAATCGACCAGATCTGGAGATTAATGACTAGTTCGATCCAGTGACATGAATCCCAGTTCATTGGGGCGTAAATAGTATCAATATCGGCCAACCACTCTGAGGCTTCATTTGTGGCGAATTTCTTGATGCCATTTGACCATCTGAAGACCTCTTTATTCTTGGAATTTTGAAAAGCTAGTCCTTTCATTTGTAGTTTCCTTATAAACCACGGGGATACAAACTTCGATCTCTCTCTAGCTAGACAGGTGGTGTGATGAGACTGTAGTAGTTCCATGAGTACTTCCATGTGTTGTAAAACATTATGAACATGATAAGGGTACTTGGAAGTTATGGATTTATGTCAGTAGTAAGTATTGGTAAACGTTTGAGACGAGTTGTAGACTCACTGTTGATGAAACCTAATTTTGGGGTTTTGCAAGGGTCAAGAAGAAATTGTTATCTAAATCAGCGATGGATGCCCGGTGTTTCATGTGAAAGGCGTATTAATACCAACCACGAAACATCCGATTTGGAATGGTGAATTAAAGATAACATAATTCGAAATGAGGTTCGGCCGAATAAACTCTGAATTTATAGTATCGAATTTAAGAATGGTGGTTTTTTGAACCGCTTATTTGACATGTTCTGAAGCGAGATATAGGTTTAGTGTGTTGAATGTATCCATGTCCACGTCAGGAAATAGTTATGTTGTATCCCTCTTCCCCTTTGACATGAATATTTTGGACAAGGCTTTCTCTTCTGCAGAAGCAGATCGTTTTGACATCTTTTTAGCAGGTGAGTTGTCGCTTAGGTACACAACTTCGTTTTTTGTTGTAGGTCGCATCTGTACAGTTATGTTGAATATTGTCAAGTTGGAAAAATGCGGAAACATTAGCGTTCTTTATATATACGTTAGAGAATTGGGTTTTACTTTAATGGGGGAAATAGGTTTGGCTACTATGAGCCTAAGTTTACGCTTGTATGTCTTTGAGAGCTTCTGATCAATATGATCCAGCTTGGGGGCTTCTGCTAAAGCCGTAAGCTGTTGGTTATCAGAAGTTATCTTGTTGTGTAGTTGACCAGATACGTCAGCAAAAATGACTGGTGAGTGGTCCTGTAATACACAATAGATTGTTTTGTTATTCTTTGTTAAACATTTAGTGGTATAACTGGATTAAGGGTTGAGAGTATACGAACAAAGTGTGGTGGGATGTTGTCATTTTCATCCTCGTTGACTCCCTCGGGTACTTGTTAGATTAGATTAAGGGTTGATGAGTTAAAAGAAACGAAGATCGATGTCATGTATAACATTTGTTGTTGATGAACACTAAAAAGCGAATTTGAGACTTCGGTTGTTTGAAGTAATGAATTTTGGGTTATCTGACTTTACTAGAAGTTTGGGCATTTGGGTCGTCTACAAGAAACGATGTTGACTTGGGCTATTGTGTTTTGATGCCTTCTTGTGATGCTTACTGGAAAGTTGTTTTGAGTGTTGTGTCTAAAACAAATGACTTGACATGTTCTATTCTGATCCCTTCATGAGAGGTCTGTTGATGTGAATTTGTATTTGATTAACCTGTTTTAAATTAGTAACCATGAAATAACGAATTTCGGATAGACTGACTTGTCTAGTACTAATGTTTTTGTTTTCATGGAAGTATTTCGGGAACTGAATGTAATTTGAAGGGACCAAATACTTCGCAGGTGATGTGGTGTCCTTAATAACGATATTAACTAACAAGGAAATGGCATGAGAAGTATAGCATAGGTGAGTTAGACTTGTTAGATAATGAGAAATATATGCTAAGGTGATTGACGTACTCCGTGGGAAATGTCTGCATCAGAGTGTTTATCTGCGTCGTCGTTGGAATCCTGTAAAGGTTAGATTTAGTTAGTATAGAACAATGATAATATGGTATTAAGATAAGATAGTTTTGTTGTTTTCCACACCATATTGTTTTGTTTGGGACGTGTGTTTAACATTGGTAGAGTAGCCTACATTTAAAAAAGAAGTCAGAGAGATTGCATAATGTTTTGTATGGTGCACTAGAACGGATTTTGGAATGGTGATAACTGAGATTGAAATTCATGAATTCGGAAGAACGCTAACATACTAAATTATGAGATTCGATTATTCATGATCACGAATTCCCAAATGTGAATGCGTGTAAATTTTGAATGACATCAATGCAATGATAACTAACCGGTTTGCCAGTGACTTGTTCTGTTGGTGACTTGGAGTTTTCTTGTTCCTGGACAGTGGGTTCGGCGATTGTAGTACTCTTGACAGCCTTAAGTTGAGGAAAATGCTAGATGGAAGAGATTATTCTAGGTTTCAATGAGAAATATTAATATTGTGTAAACTATGCTTATCGCAACTTGGCTTGTTTGGCCGACTTCAGAGCGCTTGTGAGTGTCGTTGGAATCCTGGAAGATTGTAGAGAGAGTACAACGAATTTTGGATTAGTAATAACTATCACTACAACTAGGATTTTGTGATTTTTAATTATTGGAATGACTGATTGAGAATTATGAAATAATAACTAACCGATTTGATGATGTAGTCCACAAGGTTTGCCGGTGAATTGGAGTTCTATGGTTCTTGGATAGTGAACTAAAATGATTTGTGGAAGTGTAATAGTTAAGCATCGAATTGAAATTCATGAATTCGGAAGAACATGTACGTACTATATTTTGAGAACAAAATGTTCATGACCATGAATTCTCGAATTTGTATGGATGTAAATTATGAATGACAGCCATTAAAGGATAAGCATTAAATGGTACCTAACCGGTTTGGCTACGTATTCCACATGTTTTACCGGTGACTTGGAGTTCTCTGGCTCCTGGATAGTGGGTTCGGCAATTGTAAGACTCTTGGCAAACTTAAGATGAGGACAATGTTAGATTGAACATGTTTTTATTGGGTTGAATGAGAAATGATTAATATTGTGTAAACTATACTTACCGCTACTCGGCTAGTTTGCCCGACTTCAGAAATAGTAGGGGGAGTTTTATGTAGAATTAAATCCTGGAAGAAATTGGATGAGGGATTGAGCAATAACACAAATAAGAGAAAGGTGCAAAGTTTATAAGGGAATTACCTCAGATGAGAAGTTACGGTAAATGGGTGATTTTGAATTGGTTTTACTAGCTTGGAAGACTGGTTTCTTGGGATTTTTTCGGATACCCAAACTCTTACGCGTGCTGGATAGTTTCCTAAAACCACCAAAGCAAGTTATTCTCTTTAGACGTTTTTCATTTTTCCTTGCCCTAGCAATAACTTCTTTTAGTGTGGTTTCCAAACGAGCAGTTTGTTCCTCATGATTTCTTCGTAGTTCAGCAATATCCTCTTTATGTGTGGCTGCTTGGTCGGATAGTTTTTTCCCATCCATTCCATAACATCTTCAAATGTTTCTGGTATTTGACTTAAGTAACCTGTAATCCTCCGTTGTTTCCGTTTCGATGATCTTAACTCTTGTGGTATATCGTGTTTAGTGTCACCTTTACGATCTAGTACATGTTTTTTGTGGGTACGGTGCTTGTCTTTGGGTACGGTGCTCAATTGGCAGATAGGAATCACCACCTGGCCAATCTGTGTTTCTGAACGTTTTGTGTTGTGATATATGTTTCTCTAGGTATATTACACTTTTTCTGTAGCCTCTTCATACCAAACAACCAACCCTCTAAATATATATCACTAAGTTGTAGGGTGGGTTGTACTGATAGCTGTACAAATTTGAACGACCATGAATTAGTAATTTTGTTGAGAGAATGCGTAAATATATTGAGGCTTTTAAATTCACATTTAAACGTGAATTGAAATAATTGAACTTGATAATGTTGATAAATGAAGACCGAGAATGGTAAACCCGAATTCGAGAAGTTGAATACGTATAGAGAAATCTGCAAGTGTCAATGAACCGAACATGGTAAAACCAAGTTTGAGACGTGAATTTTGAAATATTAAAACATCAATTCCGAAAAGGCGACTTCGAAGAAATCTGAGACAATCAACCCGATTTGAAATATTCAAACATGAATGCGAGATATCGAATTTGGGAGTGTTGGTAATTGAAGACCGATAATGGTGACCTGAATTCGAGAAGTTAAAGACTTATAGAGAAAATACGGTATTCTCATTACACCAAACATGGTAAAATCCAAATTCGAGAATTTAAGGACGGCTGGAGTTAATACACGAATTTCATTAAAACCAAACCTGGTGAAAAGAATGTTGAGACTTTGAAATTCACATTTAACCGTGAATTTGAATTATGGAATTTGATTGTGTTGGTAATTGAAGACCGAGAATGGTAAACCCGAATTCGAGAAAGTTAAAGACGTATAGAGGAAATCTGCAAGTATCATTAAACATTAGATTGTAAAACCAACTTTGAGTCGTGAATTTTGAAAACTTCATACATGAATTCGGAAAACCGTTTTCTAAACAGTCAAACTGATTTACACTCATTTTACGCTGAATTGAAAAAACCGAATTTAGGATAGAGTGGTAGGATGTTAAATACGTAATTAACGAAAATATGAAAGTGAAATGTAATCGTAATGCGAGTTAGAGTTGTACACTTACCATATCGTCATGCTCAACATTCAGCACGTCTTGTCGTATCATAACAGTGTTCTTCCATAGGCCAACAAAAGGAATTTCATACAGCCTTTTGAGGTCGGTTCCATGAGCCACTTTATCGAGCAGTTTTGGTATGCACCTAAAAGCCAACATCTGCAAAACAAGGGGAAATCCTTTTAGGTTGAATGATTATTGTAGTTTTAGTCGAAATCCGATAATTGGGTCCGGGCATTTGATAGTTGCATTGGGTAAAGGTCTCATAGTAGCAATAGTCTTTAGTAATGATTCTCGGCCCCATGGGAATTCGAGGAAAGCTGCTTGATCCTTTAACATTTCAACATACTGCAGGGTTAGTTTGTGAAGTTGGCAATTTGCTATAAGTACGCCTTCAACAATTAAGATGAGGGCTAGTCCAAGCGTCCTCCATCCAGGCATATCCTCAATGTTAGCAAGCAAAGCAGATACATCGGCAAGTGTGGTTGAAGTGTCAGGACCTATGATTGCTTCCCAAGTCGATCATTTGCCAATGAAAACCTGGTCATTTGGGTTTGGGTCATAGTACTTTGGAAACTGACCACAATGCAACCCAATTAGCTATGTAAACTCAATAAGAGAAAACCGCAAAGGTTGCCCACCGAAGGCGGTCCATAGATAGTAATTCTGTATTGTTAGGATTTGACGGCTTAATAGACAATGAATGAGCTGGCATGAAATTGGACACCAAGAGGTTGCTATGTTGTATAGATTCCCATATTTTGAGCTCATTAATGTATCCCACTTTGGTGTCCCTTGAAGTTTGGATTGAACGAATAATAATATATTTGGTCTGGAGTACACATTCAATCTAGCTTTGAGATATCTTCCTCTTGCAAATAGCCTGTGTGGTAGATGTGGGTTGCCTTGTTCGTCTTCTTCATTGTTGTCTACATAGAAATTATTGTAGGGGTTAGTAAGAAGAAATATTATTTTAAAAACGATTAAAACATGTATGAATTGCCGTAAATATGAAACCGAATTTAGAAGCGTGAATTCAAGTCGTGAATTCCGATATGTTAGTTCGAATTATAGTGACGGTAATGGGAGAGGCGAACATGGAACATCTACTTGAATTAGTTGAACATGAAGTTAAAGTTGAAACATATTTGGGTTTGTTTTGAAGTGGTTACAGGTTAAAATTGAAAATTGACATACGTACGCCGTTAAAATTGTCGTTTTAAAATTGCGAGGAAGAATAGCTTATTTTGTTGGTCTAAAACATATTCCAATTGAAAATTAAATCGTTTGGTATAAAACCGAGCATAGATTTGGTACTACGAAAGACTGTTAAACCCTAGATTTAAAATCGAAGCCATATTCGTTAGAAAAAACGGGAAATTCAGAAAATTATTGTGAAATCCTAAATCTTCTAATCCTTAATAAGTTGAAGTAGATGAGTTAATTTGTTTGAATTACATTGTCAGGATACTAAACATTGAACACGAAACATGTGGTATGACGCAGAGGCGTGGTGAATTTTTTTTGGAAAAAAAACTAAGTAGATGTTAAATGCGAAAATCCAAACTCACCGGCCATTGACGGGTCTTCTAGAGTAGGGGGACCGGAATAAGTGTCGAGTCCGAGGAGGAGGGAACCGACGAAGGAGAGTCTATTTCGAAATTGTATCGTGGTGATAGAAGATAGAAGAAAAAGAAGAAGGAAGTTTTGTGTGGAGGTTTTGGATTAGAGGTTGTATCGTGGGATAAGTACTAGGCAGAGTTAGTTTCATAATTGTCTAGTTTTAATTTGAAACTGGACTTTTATAGGATTTGACGGTTTCAAGCGGTTACGTGTGTTGTTTTGGGGAGTTTTTTTTGAACAAACTAGGATATTAATTAGCTATAAAACACGTTATCAATCAGATATGAATTCTGTAGACATATTATACTACTAAACTACCTACATGTTATGAATGAGATATGAATTTTGTAGACATATTATACTACTAAACTACCTATGTAACAGGATAACCCAAATTTTGAACTAGGAATTGTGAACTTAAATTGTAATGACACGAACACGCATCCATGAATTTAAAGAAATATATACTAAATTGCAATTGCCGCAGTTAAGTGTTCGAAATGCAAATGTTTACATGACAAATATAATCCAAGTAACCAAGTCACTTAGCACCTGAGAGGATATAATACATAACGGTAAGACATAGAAGCATAATGAATAACGAAATCTTCATGTGTTTGTAAACCTCTTACCTAAGTTCAACCAACTTAACGTCTACCATAGACTTGTTCTGATCAATATCTTGAGTTATAAGTTTTTGTGATTCCTCAGATCGAACGCTGATAGATTCAATCTCCTCTAATATACCTTCGTCTATCCATTTGAAGAGGTAATCATCGTTTGCAAGCTACATGTGATGAACATTTAGAGTCATCATATTAGAAGTGGGGTTGATTGATAAAAAGTTTTGGAAATTTGAGATGATATAATTTTTGTACCTTGTTTGTTACTGCATATAGACACCTGAAATAACAATGGTAAGGATTATGCTCGATTTTATAAGTTTTTGTAAGAAGTTTCTGATCACACCAACAACTCGATGGATTTCCAACGACATGTACTCTTGGATGAGTTTGTGAGGACCCGCTTGAGGAGTTAGTCATACTGAACCTGGACTGAATTTTGACGGTACGAATTAACGAATTTATGTTTCCGAACATGTATATTATGTTGATGCACGACGCCGAATTTAATATAATGAATTTAAGTTTGGGCGAACTCAGAAACTCAAGCGGAATTTAATATATTGAATTTAAGTTCAGGCGAATTCAGAAACTCGAGTGGAATTTAATATACTGAATTTACGTGCGGGCGAATTCAGAAACTCGAACCGAATAGAAAACCTAAGCAACTACTCCGGGGAGAAATAACGAAGAACCCCCAATAACAAAATCCTTAATGCGATATTCGATGAAAAACAGGAGCGAACGCATAATGAGTAACACTTTCGAGGGGGTTGAAGAGTGGAATCGAAGTGAAAATCGGTAATGAGCAAAGTCATAATGAGTAAAACTGAGTGGAAAACGGTAATAAGCACAACAAAAATTGACAGCGTATATGTGAAACCCTAAAAACAACAGACGATAACAAAAATACAGAGGAATTTGGAATTACCGGTTAGAGCAAAAGAGAAGATGCGATTACGTTGAGATGAAAAGAGGAGATGTTGTCGCAGAAGCTAACGGCGAAGCTCACGACAACGGCAAAAATCGATGAAGTAAAGATAGTTATCTCTTGAGAATAAAATAAAAACGAGATGGAGATATCTCCATGACTGTGAGAACACTCGATTTTTGAGCTATTTGAAAAATTGGGAATGATGTTATGAGAAATCTTGTTAGAAATGGATTATTAGAATTAAGTTAGAAACTGATCTTGTTAGATGGCAAAATAGTAAGCTGCTCGTTGATAAGTGACAAAGAATAACTGAGTGACTAAAGAAACAAAATCTTTTTTAGAAGGTGACTCGGTGGACAAATTGTTCTATATTTTAATATTTTGATTTGAATTTGGTTGAGTTCTCGTACAGTTTCCTATATATAGACAATAACCTTTTGATATCGATCTTTGTTTATTTTAATTCCATTATTTTTTATCCAGATTATCCAAAAAAATATATGGATATCCTAAAATGTCTAAATTTCTATAATAAATATAAATAATATACAAAGATATCTATAGTGTGGTGGTAAAGTGTTTTCCATTTGAGTAGAAGCAGTTTTACTGTTAAAGTATAGTGGTTAGAGTTGTTTTCCACCTGTCAAAAAAAGGATGACTTTAGTAAGCACCCTAGACTTATTCACTTCTTCTTCTTTCAATCTAGACTTTTCACCTCTTTAATATACATTTCATATATTTCTTTCTCATTATTAATCTACCTAAACTTTTATTCTCTTTAGAATTAACTCTAACTAAATAAAATCATGATTAAAGAAAAGAAATGACGTTTTGACAAATTAAAAAAAGAAATTCACGTTGAACAAAATTAAGATTCATTAAGAATCAAATTCCTCATTCAGTAAAACCACCAAATAAAACAAAATTTTAAACTAAATCATTGAAATCAAAATTGTTTTCTCAGTAAGATTCTTCTTTGTTTTCTATATTTCTTCTCTTTTTTTGAAAAAAATATATATTGATTTCTCTATTTTTATTGATAAATATGAGTTTGTTTGTTGAATTCAATTATGTGAAAAGAATTGGAGAGGAAACAAAAACCAATTTTAAAAACTACTTTTCTTTAATTTCAAAATTTGATATCGATGAGTTTAGATTAAGAGAAAGTCTCCAAGAATGATCATTTTGTTTTTTCTCGCAAACAATGGCGAATGGATATAATCTTTGATGATATAAAACTTATTAACAAATATTTAAAGTGGGGCTAGATCCTATTACATAACAAAGTATTGATAGATAATGAACCAACTACATACATATATTACGTATACACACAAATTAAAACATATTCTTAATTAGATTTACAATAATCAATTTTATTTGAAATTTTTGTTTCGGTAAGAAACTTTCATATTACACAATTCAAAAGTAATATGGTGTTAGAATCTTTGTTTCAGTCAGTTCATATTACTTATTCAAATTTTTTCTATTTGGAATCTTTATTTAAATGGGAAGATTCACTTACACACATGATTTTATAAAATGTGAGTTCTTTTCTTTGATCATATATAATTTTATTTAATTATTAGATAGAGTTAATTTTAAAGAGAATTAAAGTTTAGGTA
>OVAO01001520.1:0-14963 GCA_900406285.1 Biscutella auriculata
AATATTGGCCTTTCCAAGCGGTCGGACAATTCTTCCACTCCCAATGCATACAGTCGAAGCTTCCTATCATCCCGGGAAAACCGCGTATCTCTCCAATATCGAGTAGTCGTTGAAGATCTTCTGGTGTGGGTCTTCTTAGGTATTCATCTCCAAAGATATTTATGATTCCTTCGACAAAATGTTCCAAACAAGAAAGTGCAGTGGTCTCACCAAGCCGGAGATATTCGTCAACCGCATCAGTTGCACAACCGTATGCCATCATGTGAATCGCCGCTCTTGACTTATGTAGTGATGTGAGAATGACCCTCCCGATAGCGTCTTGTCTTTGTTGAAAGAATGGATAGTGACTTGAAAGTTGATCAACAATACGAATGAACAACAGCTTGTTCATTCTAAAACGTTGTCGAAACATTTGGGGAGGGTATGTTGGATATTTTGAAAAATAATCGTTCCATTGGTTGATGTGTCATTCTTCGCGATTTCTTTCAATATAGACTCGTTTTTTCTTTGCCTCGGGTGATTTTTGACGTTCTTCATAACGAATTGATAGATTCTTGAACGTTTGATCGAATATTTGCTCGAATTTTCCATCTATTGCTTGATCAAAAACTTGATCAAAAACTTTATCAAAAACTTTATCAAAAACTTTATCAAAATTTCGATCAAAATTTCTATCCATGAGAGTATAGAAAATAGATGTTTAGAGGTTTTTTGTGAACAAAAAGAGTATGTAAAAATTGAGTTGCTAATAAATGATGGAAGTGGATAGTTTATATACAATAATCTATTTTGGCTTCATATGTCACAAGTTTTTTTGGCTAATTAAGCTTCATATGTCACACTTATTTTTTTTTTTTTTGTAAGTTTATGTCACATGCTAAAGTTTGAAAGCAAAGTAAAATACAAAAGCTAAATCTGTCACATGTTCGAAATAAGAGTGAATTACACATAGTAAAATACAAGAGTAAATACAAAAGAAGAGTCACATGTCCGATTGAAGCTTGCGATGCTAAAGTTGGGATTGATTATTGCAACGAGCCATATCCGATTGAAGCTTCCGATGCTCAAGTTCCGATTGTCACCCTCATCATGTTTCGGTCGGAATGGTGACAATTTGCAAACACAAGCGACATTGTGTCTGAATATTTAGCGAGTTTTGTGTCTTTCGCCATATATTCAGACACAATGCTCGCTTGTGTTAGCCAATTGTCAAAACACAAACCTGAAACTAAAACATAATCAAATTAATCAAAACAAAACATAATCTACTGTGAATCCTTCACAGATTATACAAACAAGGTATACAATTGAAACAAACAACCTTAATTGATTATCTCAGAATAAAATGAAGAGAGACACTTAACTAAAGTGAATAAACCAACCTTATAAGGGTTGCTGGCTTCATTCTTCATGTCCCCGTATGCATCTCTATAAGAGAGAGTTCTGTCACTAACTACACAATAAAAATGAGAAGAAAACAATGAGTTAGAATTGATTTAGCATTAACCAATACAATAATACACATAACATTTCAAACATCATTACATTCAAACTGATAACATTTCATACAACAAAAAGATAGTTCAAGTTACAAACAACATGGAACACATCAAACACATTAAAAACATTACAGAAAACCATTAAATTCATCAAACACGGTTAATGCATTCTACTCATTGAGCATTTCAGTTATCAATTTATCTTTAAGTTTATTCTCCAACTCAGATAATGGTGTTGTCTTGGCGAGTAGACTCTCAAGCATGTTCGACTTGAGAAGTTCCTTTTTCCGAGCCATATCCCTCTCTTTGATGGACCACATATTTGGGTATGCCTCAAATGATGCAGCTTCACTGCCTTCTGTTTCTAAGACAACGCAAGGCTTCTTCTTGCCTTTTCCCTTGGATGCCTTAACTCCAATGGGTCTTGTTTCAGCAGGTTCAGGCACAGATTTAGAACTAGCTTCCTCATCAACAACCTTCCTTTTCTTTCCAGTCCCTTCACCATTTCCAGCCAATGATGCACACCATTTTTGGTCATTCCTCAGCTCCAACCAAGCGTGCTCTAGGCTAAATTTTACTTTATGGTCCTGTCGGTAAATGTGATAGGCACTCTTAAGAATGTCATCATCATTTTGACCACTACTCCTATGTCTAGATGATGTTTCATAAGCTCCCACAAATTTACTAACTCCCTCATTGATTTTCTACCATTGTTGCTTGCAATTTCCAGCAGCTCTCAACTCAAGGCCTTTCACAGCGGGAGAGACATTGAAATATGCTGCAACCCGATTCCAGAAGGTGGTTTTCTTCTGCTCATTACCAACAATAGCATCCTTGCTAGTGTTGAGCCAAGCAGAACAGAGCACCACATCTTCAGTGGGAGTCCACTTTCTTCTCTTTTCAGGAAGGATGTGAATCGGGTTTGAGGTTTCTTGACTGAAATTTAGATTCATTTTTCTGCTCAGAACAGGGTTGAGTGGTTGGGTTTGTTGACTGTTTAACAAGTCAAGGAAAGTATGTTGAGAACAAGAAAAAGGATCCATGCCTTAGAAAACTTTAGGTCGATGGTTTAGAGATGCTTAGTTTGATGGTTTATAGCTGTTTAGGTTGTTGCATAAGAATAGAACGTGATGGTTTTGTAGATAAGAAATCGTGTAGGTTATGTTTTTTTTTTTAATTTTTACAACTATGTAAAACCATCAAGTTTTACAGCTATGTACAACCATATTGTTTGTACACCTGTTTAGTTTAAGTTTTAAATTAGACTTGATGGGTTTCCAACTATTTAATTTAAGTTTTAGGTGGTGGTTAAACTCATTCATTGTTATTTACTAAAATCAAATCAAAACCAAAACCAATCTTATCCATTCATCACAACAACTTATCAATCAACCACTCACAACCATCGATTTCAACATCATCATATAGTTTATACAAGCCAGAATATCAAAACACATAACTCATAATCATAAGTAATTTCAAATATTTTTCATGATTCAATTCATATAAGATTTCATTATTCAATTCAAATCTGATTTCATGATTCAATTCAAAACAGATTTCTCGATTCATTTCATTATAGTTAAACAAGACAATTCATTTTAGGTAAAGAAGACAATTCAAATTATTCATTTCACTTAACTAAATACACCTTTCCGAACAAGATTCAATCATTTTAGTTAACACAATTCAAATTTCAGATTTCTTGTTTCATTTCAAGATACAGAACCAATTCGGATTTCATGATTCATAAGACAATACAAAATTCATGTTTCGTATTTCATGTTTCATTGCAGAACAATTCAGATTTCTAGATTCATAAAACAAGCTAATTCACATTTCATTATTCATTGCAAAACAATCAAATCAATACCTATAACTCATATCTTCCATTCATGCCAACTACCCATCAAATAAACACATAACTCAGAGAAAAAAAAACGGATACAAGTCATTCATCACAAAACAGATATAAGTCATTCATCGTTAAGACAATTAAATTTCATCATATACTCTAACAACATATCACAAGTTCGATACTAATCATTATATACACCATAACTAAGGCTATAGCTACTGATCATGGAACACACATTGTTAATCATGTAATTTGTAAAGTAATTTCATTCACTGTGACCAATTCTAATCAAAAAAAGAAAATTCTATATCTCAATGGAACAGAGAATTATGTACCTTGAGTTGAGAGCTGGTTGTAAACGAGCTGGGATATAACTCCAATTAGTCATGTCCTTCTCCATCTGTAATACATCCTGAACACAAAACATGGAGTCAAACTGTGAGCAAGAAGTCCTAAATCCAAAAGCAAGTATCAATGAAAAATGTATAAAACCAACAACATTTTTGAAACATCAAATTGGATTATATTTCTAATCGAATTCATCAGTATCAAATTCGATTATATTTCTAAACTATCAGACCATATTTGATTAATCACAATCACAATATAGCAATTACGATTATATTTCAAAGCCATCACAGTATATCAATTACGAGTATATTTCAAAACTATGAATCGCAAATCTAAAAAATATCAGAACATCTTTCCATTGAGCATAACATATGTCGATCAAAACCAAGTTAAACCCCTTAATCGATTTCACTTACATGCAAAACAAAACCCTAAATTGATTTCAATTAAAATAAAAAAATAACCTTAAATCGATTTCGATTTCTTTGAGAACACCGATTAAATAGAAGACTACAATCAAAATATACATTTAAACTCGATTTAAATAAAGATCTCAACTAAAACCTAAATCGATTTCGTTTTGAATCTACATAAACCCTAAGACAAAATTAGGGCGAAATCCCCACCGAAGAACAAACCGAAAGCGTTGAAAAGAGGAAGAATAGAGGGGAAGAATAACTTATCTCAGATATTTTTGGATCGAAATGGAAGAACCGACCGAGAAAGCCGAACGGCGAAGAGGAAGGCGATTCAAGTTTTTTTGTCTCGATTTCGTTTCTGTTGAGGAGAAACTTCGCTTCTCGACAACTACAATCACGCACCAATCCTTGCATGACACGTGCCGGCTCTTGCGAGTTTCTGAAAACTCTTACGCAAGAATCGACTCTTGCGTTTCTCAACTCCCTAGCCCATTTTTTATTATATTTCGAGCCTAAGAAACTCATCCCAACATTGCGTTGGAGATGGTCTAAGGTTCTTTTCTAATTATTACACAAACGGTAAATAAGAAGAAACACGTGAGATAAATCTCATTTTGTGTTTTTATAAAAAGCTAAATGGTTTTTTACAAGTAATATAATATGAGAAGGGGTGTTCTCCCATGTCAACACGGGACACTATTTTTCCTACAAAAATATAATAACTAAATGATAATGCAAATATCACACAAAAACTTAATGTAGCACTTTGGTAAAACATAGGTCTTATGTATTAAGAGGTCTTGAGTTTGATTCTCACTTTTATCATTTTTGTTTAATTTGATTTTTTTTTTATCAAAATGACATAGTTTTGAGGGTTGACTACAAATGGTTTTGAATTTATTATTCTTGTTATAAACAAATAATATTAGAAGTTACGTTTGAAACATGAAAAATTAGACAACTAATCATATATAATCATTATTATGTTTTTTTAAACAAAATATTTAATAATAAACAGAAAGAAACGAAACTCATTAATTAAATTTTATAAATAAATAATTTTAGAATTTAAGTAATATTAAAATTTAAACAATATAAAATTTGAATAAAGTACTCATCTCTTGAACTAACAAAAATAANAGTACTCATCTCTTGAACTAACAAAAATAAATTAATCTTAAAACAAAAAAAATTAAGTAATTTTATAGATTAAGACAAGAATATTGGCTTACAAAGTTTTACATAGAAATTAAAATTATAGTATATAGAAGCACATTCAATACTAATAAAAATAATAATAAATAATATATAACAAAGAAAAGTAATATGTAAGGTTATTGTGATACTCATGGTTCTGAAAACAACAACGAGATGATTAACATGCTCTTTTCTTTCCAAAATTGCCTTCGTTCATGGAGTTCAATTCTATAATGATTAGATCATCGAATCATTGAGTCGCATGATTCAAAATGAATTATGTGATTAAGTTCATTTGGTTAATATAAAAGACATTGATTATTAAATTTTACAATTATAAGTTGAAAAATTTTTAAAATATATATTAAAAATATTCTTTTATTTTTAAAAATATATTCATAACTAACAAAATAATAAATTATGTTAAATAGAAATCAATAGATGATAAAATATACATAAAGAATGAAAAATGTAAACGAAAAATATGATATATAATTTAGAAAAAGCTAAAAGTTAATTAATTATTTGAAAACTATGAAACATATTAGGATCATAAAATTAAAATTTATAAAAATTACACATAAAAAATTAATATTCAAATTTAAAGTTTAAAAATGTTTTATATAACAAAATTTGTATTGATAACATATATAAAACAGAACCCGCGCATAGCGCGGGTACTCTCCTAGTCTTATATATAACGATAGGAGAGGATGATTCTTGGAAGACATTGAATATGAATTCAACCAATTAATCTACGTTAACCTTTTGATAAACTAACAAATACATTAAATAATATATCAATTGTGTGATCTGTCAAATCCGATTGGTTAATTTGATTATCGGATGACTGAAAAGTGTGCAGAATCAAACTAATTAAAATCAAAATTGAAATAAGTATTTGAAATTTGGATTAAAATATTAAAAAAATATTTAGTTAAAATTGAAATTTAATTTTGTATATACTATTGAAATCGGAATTTGAATTTAGGGTATCACAAAATAATAAATATTAATTAGTATAAAAATTCTATAAATATTTTTTTACTTCTCGAAAGTGAGTCGGTCTACATTTTAAACAAACAGGGATAAAATTAGTTCCAATACAAATTTAAAAGTCTCATGTATGTTAAATATGAAAATATATAGTTATCATTCATAACCCAAGAAAAAAGTAAATTAAAAATATATAATAGACAAAATATTAAAATATATCAAGTAGATAGTAAAGTGTAAATAGAGAGAATAATAATAGAAAATGGAGAGAAATAAAATGAAAATATAATATATAATAGATGATATTTATGAAACTAAAAACTCAAAATAAAAATGAAAGTTACAATTATTTTAATATTCAAAATTTGATAATTAATATGACACTGAAAAAAATATAAATATATGAAATTTAATATATAAGATCATTATGATCCTAACATAATATTTATAAATTAATACATAAGAAAACATTGATAATCAAATTAGATTGATTAAAACATTTTATATCAATTTTTTAATAAATAGTTTATAAATGAAGACCCGCGTGTATCACGTGGGTTCACTCTTAGACCTCTAACTTCACCGTATCACTGAACAATCTTGTTCACCCATTGAAAAACTATTCCTTAAAGGTAAACTATATAGGATAATGTATATAAAATAACAAAAAAATAATTAAAATACAACATAAAATAATTTAGAAAATAACAAATTAAAAATAAGCTCTCACATTTGTGTGGGTACACTCCTAGTATAAATAATTAAAAGAGATCAATAAGACGATCGAGTAACCTAGGTTTATTCTTCCCATAAAGTAGAAACTTAAACAAATAATAAAATGACAGTTATTAATTTAAAGATGTGTTACATCACGTCTCTCAATCTTAATCAATATATATCTCTATCTTTAAAAGCACTTAGACTACCTCCAACGCTGAAAATAGAGAACCTCTTTTTGGTTATTCAGGCATCATGAGATTTTCTCTCTCAGCTCTCTACTGATAACGAATGCGGCTCGTTCAAAATAGTGGCCGTTACGGCCAGGACTCTGGCTTGGAGAGAGAGGAAAGACGCCGTCTTTCTCATCTCCAAGCGATGGAAATGAAGCTCCGTGCAAATCGTAAGCTAGCTTTATCTCTGAAATTTCAAAAGGGTGAGGATCTCAAGTCAAATACAAGATCATACATTCTAAAAGGAAGTAGAGAGGATAAGACATCCAAATCAAGGAATTTCCCTGTTATATACCCTGGTTGGATCACCAGATACCAATCAGCGGAAGAGTTAATAGAGGAGGAGGATTCTACTAGATTCACTTCTATAATTATAGAAGATCATAGATCTTCTCTTGCGGATCAAAGGTCGAAGGATCTTAGGAATCCATCAACAGTAATGAATCCCAGAATTACTGCGAACATTGGCTTTTCAAACTCAATCAGGAAGAGAGGAGAAAAAGGAATATCGCAACATCATCGGGATAGGTTTGAGAAACAAAATCACGGGATCTCAATCATGAGAAATCAATCATCGAGCGATGAATCATGAGGTTTAATTACCTTTGAGATTTGGAGAGATTGGGAACATCTAGGCTTGAATAGTATAAAACCAGAGTCCTCGTGTGATGGTTCAGTACTAGAAGCTACCACTCTCTGGAAAAGTAATCAGATTTACCTTCTCCCTTGCCCCCTCGCTATTCCCCTCATCATGTCGCGAATGCCGGGTCGTATGCCATCGAAGAAGGAAGATTTGTTGCTAGGGCCGATCAGGGTCCCTGAATTTGACAATTCAGAAATTTTGAAAGCATACGATCTCACCATCGATGGGCGTGTGCTGAACGTGGAGAACCAAGCCAATCGGGTTCGTGCTATTCTCCAGTACATGCCGGACTCATGGAAACTCACAGGGAGGGTCTCCGGTGAGGATCTTGCTCGTGGCAAATTTCTGTTCCATTTTTCCACAGAGACGGATTTGCAAGCAGTTTTAGCGGACCGACCCTACTGCTTTGATCAATAGATGCTACCCCTTGAAAGATGGGTTTCGAGCGTGAAGACTTCCCAACGACAATGTTTTTCTGGGTTTGGATTCTGGGAATCCCCATTCATCTCCGAATGGTGGTGACTATTGAATCCATTGGAAAACAGTTGGGAGAGTTGGTCCCCAATAGTGTGGATCTCCCACAAAGTCGAGTTCGAGTGATAATCGAGTGTGAAGCTCAGCTTCAGTTTGAAAGGCGTGTGCAGTTCGCAAACGGCGATGAAATTGTGGTCCAGGAAGGATAAGTATCGCGAATGGAATAAAAAACAGAGACAGATTATCGACTATGATGAGGGCCCCTCACCCGGGGGGGGGGGGGGGGGGGCCCNCGGAAAGTTCTTTCCTGGACTTTAGGTTAATGCAAGAAAGCTGCGGTATGATAGAGTTTCCCTATAAAAGGGATTGTTTATCATGGGTGGGTAGAAGACACGACCATTTAGTCTGATGCCGACTCGACTAGGCGATAGGGAATGAGGAATGAAATTGTAAATTTCCGCGCTCCATGGTGGAATATCTCAGGTTGCTTGGTTCAGACCATAGGCCGATAATAACCCACTTACCCACAGGGAAAGTTTGGGGGAGCAAGCAGTTTTGTTTTGATAAACGATGGCTTTTAAAACCACGTTTAAAGGAAGCGATAGAAGAAGGATGGGGGACCCGTCAAGGGGAAAATGATCAGTCACTCTTCGATAGGATTCGACACTGTCGAGCAGCCATATCCAGATGGAAGAAAAAGGACAGCATTCGTCTACCAAAGGAATTGAGTTGCTGAAACATCGACTAGATAGAGCCCAAGTAAATGATAAAATGTCCACGGCTGAGGTGGAAACCATACGGGGAGAGCTTCGAAAGGAGTTAAAAGATGAGGAGATTTTCTAGAGGCAAAAGAGTCGGCGTTTATGGCTAAGAGAAGGAGATCAGAATACGAAATTCTTTCCTGAACTTTAGGTTAATGCAACAAAGCTGCGGTATGATAGAGTTTCCCTATAAAGGGGATTGTTTATCATGGGTGGGCAGAAGACACGACCATTTAGTCCGATGTCGACTCGACTGGGCGATATGGAATGAGGAATGGAATTGTAAATTTCCGCGCTCCATTGTGGAATATCTCAGGTTGCTTGGTTCAGACCATAGGTCGATAATAACCCACTTACCCACAGGGAAAGTTTGGGGGAGCAAGCAGTTTCGTTTTGATAAATGATGGCTTTCAAAACCACGTTTAAAGGAAGCGATAGAAGAAGGATGGGGGACCCGTCAAGGGGAAAATGATCAGTCACTCTTCGATAGGATTCGACACTGTCGAGCGGCCATATCCAGATGGAAGAAAAAGGACAGCATTCGTCTACCGAAAGAATTGAGTTGCTGAAACATCGACTAGATAGAGCCCAAGTAAATGATAAAATGTCCACGACTGAGGTGGAAACCAGACGGGGAGAGCTTCGAAAGGAGTTAAAAGATGAGGAGATTTTCTAGAGGCAAAAGAGTCGGCGTTTATGGCTAAGAGAAGGAGATCAGAATACGAAATTCTGTCAAGCCACTACTAAACAACGCAGAGCCCAAAACCGCATTATTGGTCTTAATAATAGTGAGGGGCGGTGGAAGGAAAAGGACTAGGAAATATCATCTTTAGCCGTCTCATACTTCAATAATTTGTTTCAGGCCTCAGAGATTACTAATCTCGCGGAAGCCCTGGAAAATGTGGAGTCTGTGGTATCAGGAGAAATGAATCTCCGGTTATATGAGGAGGTAACACCGGAAGAAATTAAGAAGGCGGTCTTTGCTATTAACCCGGAGAAGACACCAGGTCCAGATGGGATGACAGCTATGTTTTACCAAAAATTTTGGGAGGTAATAGGACCAAATGTCATCCAAGAGATCTCGAATTTCTTCTGTACCGGTCTTATGGACGAAAGATTAAACGAGACAAATATATGTTTAATCCCGAAGATTACTAGACCAAGGGATATGGCGAATTTCAGGCCGATTAGTTTATGCAATGTGGGATACAAAGTCATCTCGAAGATTATAAGCCACAGGCTGAAGATCCTCCTCCCGGATATGACGTCGGAAACCCAATCTGCTTTCGTAGGAGGGAGGAATATTACCGATAATATCTTTTTGGCGCAAGAAGCAATGCATGCGTTAAATGTGAATCCAAGGTGTAGAAGAGACAAATTGACAATTAAATCGGATATGAGTAAACCATATGATAGGGTGGAGTGGAAGTTTTTAGAAGCCCTTATGCTGAAGATGGGGTTCAATTCAATCTGGACCAACTGGATCATGCAATGTGTAACAACCGTGTCCTATAGTGTCCTGATTAACGGGAACCCGACCGATCAGATTCAACCTGCAAGGTGACTGAGGCAAGCGGACCCCCTATCCCCTTATCTCTTCATCCTATGTACGGAAGTGTTGATAGCGAACTTGAAAAAGGCGGAAAGTTCAAAGTCTATATCGGGGATAAAAATTGCAAGGGCAAGCCCCCCAATAACTCACCTGATATTTGCAGACGATAGTCTCTTTTTCTGCAAAGCATCAGAGGCAGAATGCAAGGCCCTTGCGAAGGTGCTGTAGTTATATGAAAATGCATCCGGTCAAAGCATAAATCTAGAGAAATCCACAATTACCTTTGGGAAAGGTGTCCCGATAGTTAGGAAAACGATGCTAAAACGAGAAATAGGAATATCTCAAGAAGGTGGAGCCGGAAAATATCTGGGATTACCAGAACAGATGAGCGGATCAAAAGCGGAGATTTTCGCCTTCGTCTAGGATAGGCTTCATCAGCGGATTAACGGCTGGTCATCAAATTTTTTATCAAGAGCAGGTAAAGAAGTGATGATTAAATCAGTAGCTCTGGCTCTACCAACCTATGTCATGTCATGCTTCCTTCTACCACCCAAGAGTATTTGTCAAAAGTTGACTAGTGCGATTGCAAATTTCTGGTGGGGCTCTTAGCCGGGAGCCAGAGGAATGCATTGGGTTGCATGGAAAAAACTTTGTCAATCTAAGGGTAGCGGAGGGCTAGGTTTTCGATCCCTAGAACAATTTAGTAAGGCGCTACTAGCGAAACAATTATGGAGGTTGGAGTCGCACCCCACCTCACTGATGGCGAGGGTTCTAAAAGGGCGATACTATAGGAATGCGCACCCTTTTACCCCCCCCCCCCCCCCCNCCCCCCCCCCCGCAGCCAGCAGACCCTCTTATGGCTTGAGAAGCATCCAAGCGGCTAGGTCATTGACCTTGAAAGGAGCCCGCAAAATCATAGGATCCGGTCGGTCGGTTTCGGTCTGGGATGACGCTTGGATCCCAACTAATCCTCCGAGGGCTCCATACCCTAGGTGAGAGCAATATGTACCCCAGTTAAGGGTGGCAGATCTTATCAACCAGAGTACTCACTCCTGGGATAGGGAGAAGCTAAATGATCATATTCATCAACAAGATATCCCGAGAATTCTCAATATCCATATCCTTGCTCGGGAGCGAGAGGATACTTTATGCTGGAACTATACACGATCAGGGAAGTATTCAGTCAAGTCGGGATACCACCTAGCTTGTGAAGATATGGACGAGGATATAGTATTTGAGAGACAACTCCTTTCGATAAACCCCCTGAAGAGCCAGGCGTGGGAAACGAAAGCGCCAAAAAGATTAGCCATTTCTTATGGCAATTGCTCTCGGGGGCGATAGCGGTGCAAGATAATTTATATCGGAGACATATGAAGGTTGACCCGACATGTGGTCGCTGTGGGGAAGCAATAGAAACGGTTAATCATACCATTTTCCAATGCCCACCCGCGCTCCAATGTTGGGCTTTATCATCTATCCCGACTCCCCCTGAGTTTTTCCCGACGAGCAGCTTGTTCGAAAATATGAGTTACCTCCTTTCTAAGTCTGCAGAGGAAGGGGAGGTGGGTAAAGTCGCGGCTGTTTTTCCCTGGATAGCGTGGTTCATTTGGAAAGCCTGTAACGATTCTATCTATAACGGACGACCTAGGACCCCTCCCAACATCCTGACTTTAGCGGAAATGGAATGTAGAGAATGGCAGGAGGCGAATGAGACAGAGGATCATCCTCAAAATTTATGCACCCAGGTGATCCAGCAGACAGTCACCCCCCCCCCCCNACTTGTCGGGTGGATGGGGCATGGAAAGAGTGTGATTCCACGGGTGGCATCAGATGGGTTTTACACCTTCAAGACGGAACCATTGACTTAATAGGTATGAAAGGCCAGAGGATGGGAATTTCGCCTCTTCATATCGAATTGCATAGCCTAATTTGGGCTATGGAGTGTATAGATATGCGACAAAGATTCTGCAATTACTTTGTCACGGATAGCCAAGATCTGTTGGACATGTGGAATCGTCCAAAGGAGTGGCCTGCTTTTGCGACTGAATTAAGTGCATTGCAGAACCTGAGAGAGAGACTTCATCATCCAAGGTTGGTCCATGAACCCCGAGGTGCTAATACGAAGGCAGATTTCCAGGCTACTAATGCCAGAAGAAGAAAGGTTTTATTCAAGTATGTGGGATCCTCGATTCCAAGCTGGTTAAATGTGGAGAACTCCCCCTTTGCAGATACAAATTAGTTTTTCTTCTTTGTATTTCCTTGTGACAAAAAAAAAGACTACCTCCAACGCTAATGTCTTGTGGGTTTCTTAGATCGGTTTAATATTAAAAAATAGTTCAGATGCTGTAAAAATTGAAGAATCGCTTCTTCATTTGAAAACTTTAAAAGGGGTTTAGAACCCAATTAAATATTATTTTAATGTTAAGAACTCATAATTAAATATTATTTTAATGCTAAGAACTCTTAATCTAATATCTTGCATTGTGGGTACTCTTAGACCATACATTGAGGTTTCTCTAATGAGGGGTTCTTAACAAATTTTGTTAGTATTTTTAGTTATTTTATAAATGTATTATTTTTATTGATGAAAGAGAGAGAAAATTATTGGAGAGAGAGAGAATAGTTACCGAGAGAGAAGGAGAGAGACAGAAAGAGAATTTTTTTTTTCAAGTTCCAATAAAAAAATTCACACATTATAGGTTCTTAAGGGTTTCTAAAATCTCTTAGTAGAGATCCGATTCTTACCATATAATTTAATATATATTTATTTTATGCTTTAAAAGTTTTCTAGAACTCCATGAGAACCTTCAATGTATATGCTCTTATGTTCTTAGACCAAGTACAACGCTAAATTTAGTGAGTATCTTAGATAATTAAATAATATTAAAAGTTGGAAAAGTATCTACAAAATTAGGAAAGTGTCTTAGATAAGAAGCTTTTATTCTTTTTAAGAGAAGGTTTTTAAATATTAATGATTATTTAATTGGTTAGAACCCCATATTGATGCTCTTACGTTAATGATGCTCTTAATGTTGAAAACATTTAAAGCTCTAATGTGATCTGGGAGCTCCACCTTGTTAGCGTTCAGGTTGATACAGGCGAGAATCTTAACTTAACCAATCTTGTAGTTCTTGAGCTTGTTGTACTTATGGAGCGACACGAATTCATTCATCAACATCACTCAAAACAAATCACCAGGCTCGAACATAACCTCTCTTATATGCTTGTCCATCGCTGCCTCGTATCGCACGATAGAATTCTCCAAGTTAATGATGGCTTGCACATGTACGTCCTGGAGAGAACTCACAAAATCTTGAGTTGAGTTGTGGAACCTAGTGAGATAAGGAAGTGTTGTAAGCGTTAGAGGACCTCGCAGAACTGTGCCATAAACAACCCGGAAAGGGTAAAAATCGAGACTGTGATTTTTCGCATGGTTTTGAGCGAATTCTGCTTGGGGCAACTTTGATTCCCAAGACTTGATGTTGTCGCCAAGCTATGTCTCCCAATGCTCTATTTGTCAGCTTTGCCTGACCATATGATTGTGGATGATGAGTTGTATTCATGTCTAAAGTCGTTCCTAGTAGCTTCCACAAAGAACACAAAAAGTGACAAAGAAATCGAGGGTCACGATCTGAAACAATATAGGGTTTTGAATTTGGATTGTCTTTTGAGATCGAGTGTCTAAAAGAAATCGAGTGCCTATTCGAAGCCTAACCAAGGGATTGTGTTAGGATCTTATAGTGGTTGTATGGGCTAGAGTGTAATGCTTGCTAATTCATTCATTTAGGCACGGGATTGTATGGATGTCTCCCAGCCAAAGCATCCCGGACAAGAGTCCCAGCCTAGAGGCTCTGCCTAGCCCGGGACGACCCTTCCATCTTGATACAGAACAACCCATCCCAGGATCAGTCCTAGGAAAATCAACCCGGGACACATGCCGCTGCTCAAGCTTGAAGACCCATCCCGGCGTAGGAGTCCCGGACTGGAGGCTCATACCCAGTCCGGGATGGGTCGTCCCCGAAGCCCTCTTTTGAATCATCCCGGGTTAGAAGACAAAGAGTCCCGGGTCCCCAACCCGGGACTGTGCCTCGAGGTGGTCCCTTCTATAAATAGAATGAACCCTAGCTCAAGAAATCCATCTTTGCCTTCACTTTCTATTTTTAGATTTTCTTGTCTTTTCTTGCATTTTGGATTGTTTTGTGTTGTAATACTTTTGTTTTAGTTGTTTAATCTATCTTTATGCATTTGATTATGACTTTCTTT
>OVAO01001522.1:0-14961 GCA_900406285.1 Biscutella auriculata
AAAACCCAGCCATTAGGTCATCGATGTTTATACTCCATCGTAGAGTCAAATCGACTAAAACCCAGCCGTTAGGTCATAATTTTAAAACGGTGAAACTTTCACCAAATAAGAGATTAACGTTATCAAGACCATCCCATAAATAACCAAACATAATAAAAGCATAAAGGAAAACACAAAACCAACTTTTATTAAAAATTACGTGACCAAAACGCCACATCATCTTCATCGGCTTCGTCTCCATCTTCCTCCTCTTCAACACCAATAGACATCTTAGAAAACTCAAAACTTAGCTAAAGAAAATAGAAAAAAAAATAGATGTTCTGTTTCTAAAAAAGAAAACAGAGGAGAATTGAAAAAAAATTAAGAAGAAGAAGATATAAAATAATAGATAAGAAGGATAGAGGTGATGGTGGTGATAAAGAAGCCGAGAGGCTATGATGAAGAAGGGTGGAAAGTGGAAGAAACCGATAGGTTTCTTTTAGAGATTAGGGTTTTGAAAAAATTAGGGTTTGTGGATCTTGTGCTCTGATACCATGACAAGTTTAAGATTGAAAAGTATTGTATTGATTTCTGTTGATTGATTTGTGTTGATTGATTACATGACCGAGAGTTCTTATTTATAATAAACCAAAAGTAAACCTATTCCTAATCATAACAATATTGTAGAAACTTAAGGAAGAAGTTATCTTCCTAATAAAATCCTTCCTAATTTGGATAGGTTTTGAGGAAACCGAAATACTTTAATTTCTCTTTTATAATGTAAAAAATGTAGTATTGTAGTATATAAAGATTACAATTTATCGAAGAAGTAATAAAATATCATAAAAACTAAATTAGTAAACTATCATTGGTTCAACTGCTGCTAATTTTCCACGGTTTTCATAATATCACCCAATATAATCATAATTTGTATGAATTTTAAAAAGATTATGGTTGTAAGTTTCTTAAATAATATAAGAAATCCACGCAAAATGTTTATTTTACTATTTCAGAAATTCAACCAATGTAATAATAACTTTTCTTGTGAAATTTCATGGATAATTTCCTAATAAAGGTATTCTAGGTTACAAACTACATATAGTTGTTGAGATTAATTTTGAATTAAAAAACTATGAAAATATAAGAAACTGTTTTCGTCTCTACATGTTTTTCATCCTCTCTCACATATTTCGCATATTTCTCTCTTTGTTAGGGTTGGATTAAATGGTAAATCAAGATGTTGATGTAATAATCAGTTGGACCGGTTTTTCATAGAAGTCTCATAACATAAATTATAATCCGATTCAAGATAATTATATTTTAAACAAAAATAAGACGTTTAGGGTTTTAAATACTAAATCAAACAAAAATTAAAAATAACTTATTGTCAGACCCGGAAATAATTACAAGGAAGCGTTAGATTAGATTCAAACAAAGCAAAGTGTTAGGGTTAACATAAACAAAAAGTAGAAGTTAGGTTGCTTAAAATAAATATTGAAAATAAAAGGATGAAACGTAAATGGCAGAAAGTAAGGCGTAGAAAGCGTAAAGCTACGTTGATCGCGGACGTTGAAATTTAAGCGTGGTGCGGAAAGTAATTAGTATGGGAAAATAAATTGTACGTAAAGTAAAGCAGAAAGTAAAGAAATTAGAGAGTTCCCATAAAGGGGAGCCGAACAAGTCGATGTTTTATATCATCAATTGTTCATCGAGCTGCGGATATATCATCGACGTCTAGTCGAGCTCAAGTCGTGAGATCGGAATACAAGCAGGTAACACACTCTAGAATCTATATACTAGCTCTCTAACTCTAGCGAATTCTCCCGTGTTTTTTCTTCTCCACACGTTTGATATTGTTTCCTATTTATAGAAAACAATGTCCGATTTAGTCTCCTGCTTCTCGAACCAGAGTGTGACGATTTATCATACGTCATCATGGCATACATGTAAATAACACGTAAGGATAAAGTTATTTTTCAAAAATGTTTATGAATTAATATATAGGGGATATCTTCAAGATAAATGATAAATACTAGATCCAAATTTGGCGGGGAAATATATCGTATACTAATTATTAAATCATTAACTGTAAAATAAAGAGAATTTTAGTTAAATAGGCAAATTTCCGAAGTAAATTTATCATTCTTTATTTGATGTTTAAGTGTTTTTATTTTAACAAAAAAATTTATGGACAATTTTAACCTTAATTATAATGTTATTTATTTTAAAGGAATAAATGGTTAAATAATATGGAAAATCAATACTCTTAAAAAGAAGCAGAACAACTCAATGGTTGATTCACTTAATCAAAATATTAATAGGCATGTTTTTTTTTTTTTTTTTTTTTTTTTTTGAAATGTAAAATATATTAGCCAACAAAAAAAGACAGTTTATACAAGGAATGAGTGGCTCGAACCTCATACAAGACCAAAATAAAACTAAGGAGAAAGAAAGAGATGAAGCAGAAAGAGAATCGAAGAAAAATATAACAAAGCCGAGGGAAGCTAAGGGGGGGGGAGGGGGCCCAGGAGGGGGAGGGAGGCTGCCTGAAAATGTGGTAGAAACCCAGAGGCGGAGAAGATTATCCTTGCGGTCCTGCCCTAAGGAGAGAATCCTCTGCCGGATCAGAGTGGAGATCTGCTTAACCAGCTGAGTGGCAGAGATAGAAGGACCACCATGAAGTCTGGAGTTCCTCTCTTGCCAGATGAAGTAGGTAGCAACTTGGAAGGTGATGCGAGAGAGGAAAGTCACCATAAATAGGCATGTTTATCAGTAAAAGAAAAGAAAAAGAAACGTAATTGCATAGTTGACATTTGACAAACACAAAACACGTTGAAATTGCATAACTGAAAACACATTAGAGCATCATGATCAAACTTCCAAATTGTGAAAAAATTCGAATGAATCTTAAATTTCATAATCCGAAAAAATTGGAATCGATCGCGAACCAAACTAAAATATATGTGTGTTCGAAATATTTGAATCTAAAATTAAATATTCAATATAATGAACAAAAGTTTGTAAAGGGGAAAGTGATCAATCACCTTCTCATAACCAAGCAATGTTTGTTTTCCATGTTCTTTTCCGACAACCACTTCACTGTTATCATTCTCGTACTCAAACTTAACAACTGTTATACCAACATACCTTGTCCTTCGTAGACTTTCTTCACATTCTGGAAAGATATCGTCCCAGGTTCTCTTGCATTACTGATGGTTTCTCTTCAAAGCTAAAAGAGTTTAAGGTAAGAAGATTGTTATTTGCTTTTGAGTAGTTCGATGACTACTTCTGTTATTTCTCATTGATTAAATAGGAAAAGTTTACAAAGGGATCATCTGATCCTTAAGTGCCGTAAATTAAGAAAAGTTCAACAAGATGGAGACTCTATCTCCTTAACAATAGGAATGTTAAGTCTTTGTAGTTATTAACTGAACTGGAAAATGCTAAAAATAGGAAACAGTCTTCTCCTTTGATTCATAACTTCATCAAGTCATGTATTTCAAGTCTGATCTCTTCTCCGGTTCGCAAGTTCTGGTTCGGTGTCACATGTACTCACATCAATTACTATCTTGTCCTTGGTGTTTCTCTATGAAGACGGAGGAATCGGATTGTAATATGCTCCAAGACCATGAACACAAAAACCTACTCGTCCATGGAACCCAACAATAGCATTGTCTTTGCTTTCCAACACGAACTTTTTACTCGCCACTACTCCAATTAATGGAGAGGTTCTTCCCTTTGATGTCTTGAAAACAAATGAATTAAGCACGTCACAACGGTAAGCTGAATTAAAACTGTAAGTCACCTCCACAGATGCGAGATATTCGTTTGGATGATTGACCTCAAACTGCAATATCAATGATACGTATAGTTACAATAAGAAAAATATTAAGATATACTGAACATGTTGAGACAAAGCATAACCAATGGTGAATGAATATTTAGTTAGAGTTGTAGGAATGAGAAGAAGAACCTCGTGTACAGTTCCGATCTTGACCCCATGCTCACGTGTTTCCACCTGTCCGTCTTTGTCGTAGTCAAACTTGATATGTCTGATTGCATCGCCATCAAATGTAACATACACTTTTTTTACACCATCGAAGTCACCATCATCGTCGAAACTTGTTCCTGTAGTTGTACCACCTTGAATTGCTGATTTGATTGAAGGAATTGACAGATTATGACCAAAGGATTTGTGTGTTTATTAATGAACCGAGAGGTGAGTATTTATACAAAGAGGTTTAGAAAATAAGTCCGAATCCTAATAGGAATATGATGAATCTAATATCTTGAGAAGCAAGTAAACTAACTTATCCTAATACCCCCCCTCAAGTTGGAGCATACAAGTTTTGTATCCCCAACTTGGCTAAGAAGAAATCAAATTCCCGACGTCCGAGAGCCTTGGTCATTATATCGGCGAGCTGCTCGGTCGTAGATATATGAGTTGGACGTATTGTGCCATCGATTATGCAGTTCCTCACAAAATGACAATCGACTTCGATGTATTTGGTGCGTTCATGAAACACGGGATTCGCACTTATGTGTAACGCTGCTTGACTGTCACAATGTATAGTCATAGGGTCGTTGTGTGGAATGCCAATTTCAGTGAGCAAAGATTTTATCCATAGCAGTTCCTTTGTTACGGCGCCCATGGCTCTATACTCGGCCTCTGCGGATGAACACGAGACAGTCTTCTGTTTCTTTGTTTTCCAAGAGATAGGCGAACTTCCTACTTGTATAAACCATCCTGACAATGATTTTCTCGTTAATGGACAGCTTGCCCAATCGGAGTCACACCAACCTGTAACATGAATGGAACCTGTGCTTTCAAGGAGAATACCTTGCCCTACGGTACCTTTTAAGTAGCGAACCACTTTCAAAGCAGCAACCCAATGATCTTTCCTCGGTTGTTGCATAAACTGGGATAAGATATGAATGGAGTAAGAGAGATCAGGTCGTGTTGATGACAAGTAAACGAGGCGACCAACAAGGCGCCTATAAGTCTCAGGGTTAGGCAAAAGGTCGCTATCCGAGAGAGCGAGCTTGTGATTCTGATCCATTGGTGAACCCGCAAGTTTGCAACCAAGCATCCCGACCTCTGTTAGAATATCCGTAGTGTATTTGCGCTGACAAAGATAGATACCTCTAGCATTACGTGCTATTTCAAGTCCGAGAAAGTATCTAGCTGGGCCGAGATCTTTCATGTGAAAGCATTCTGACATATATTTCTTGAAGTTGGCAATCGCTGATGAAAAATTGCCCGTGATGATTAGATCATCAACGTACACCAAAACATGTAGAACATTACCACTTTCGTTTAGAACAAAAAGTGAGTAATCAGTTCGTACTTGTTTAAAACCGTACGTTATGAGAGAATCAGCCAACTTGGAAAACCAACAACGCGGTGATTGTCGCAAGCCATAAATTGATTTTCGCAGACGGCATACACGTTTGTCAGTGGGGTCCGAGAAACCGGGTGGAGGTTTCATATAAATCTCTTCTTCCAGATCTCCATGCAAGAAGGCATTATGAACATCCATTTGATGTATTTCAAAATTCTTCTTTGCTGCGATAGCTAAGATCAATCGAACTGTTGTCATCTTGACAACGGGCGCAAATGTTTCATTATAATCCAATCCTTCAGTTTGGTGATTACCAAGAGCTACCAGCCGAGACTTATAACGCTCAAGAGTACCGTCGGACTGCAGCTTGGTCCTATAAACCCAATGACTTCCTATGAGTTTCCTGCCTGGTGGTAAATCCACAAGATCCCAAGTATGTAAGTTCTCTAAAGAACGTACTTCGTCTTGCATAGAGATACGCCACTCAGGATGTGTCATTGCTTCCTTGAATGACCTTGGCTCTATGAGTACTGATAACGCTGCAATGTAACAAGAATAGGCAGCAGAGAAACGATCACAATTGACGTAGTTTGCAAGAGGATGAGCCGTACCTGAGGAAGCCGATGGAGAGGATGTATCAGAGGAAGGAGGTGTAGCGCGAGAGGAAGAGATAGTATTAATCATGTAATCTTTGTAACGACTAGGGACAACTGTTTGACGAGTACTCCGACGAACGTTACCCAAAGAGTGGACATCAGTAGTGGAGAGTAATTGCGCGCGATTTGTCGAAGGAGACAATGTGCCAATAGATGCAGTACTAGGCGGGATTGGATGGGGCTCAGTATCTTGCAGAGGAGGATTTGGAGATATGGCAATTCGATTTTCATGGCTTTGCTGGGTAGTGGCAACTGAGTGGTCTGGTTCATCACCGTTCGAAGGAGATTGGATTGGGACTGTTAACAATGGCGATGAAGGAGACATTTGTTCATGCATAGGAAACGTGTCCTCTCGGAAGATGACATCACGAGAGACAAAGAAAATGTCCCGATCAATATCATAAAGCCGCCAGCCTCTCTTACCATACGGATAACCAACGAACACACAACGTCGACTCCGTGTTTCGAATTTGTCTCCCTTATGATCTATGTTGTGAGCATATGATAAGCACCCAATAACTCGCAAATGTGAATATGAAGGAGGCTTGTCATAAAGAATTTCAAATGGGGATTTGCCATGTAAAACCGGAGTTGGTGTGCGATTTATGAGATAGGCAGCGGATAGAGCACACTCGCCCCAGAATTTGATCGGAAAGTTGGCTTGAAACCGTAAAGCCCTTGCAACCTCTAGGATATGCCGATGCTTCCGTTCAACTCTACCGTTTTGCTGAGGTGTGTAGACACATGTTGTTTGATGTATAATACCCTGATTTTGAAAGTACTGAGCCATGCAAACAAATTCTGTGCCATTATCACTTCTGATTGTTTTAACCTTTCTTGAGAACTGTCGTTCTATCATGGTCAAAAAATTCTTTATGGTTGAGGCAACATTGGTCTTATTGGGTAGAAGATATAACCAGACCGCTCTCGAACAGTCATCGACAATAGTCAAGAAGTAGCGCGCACCACAAAAAGTTGGATATCTATATGGACCCCAGAGATCAACATGTATTAATTCAAAAATTTCCATTGCATTATTAGAAGAGTCTGGAAAACATTGGCGTGTTTGTTTAGCTTTGAAGCAAACAACACAATTTTTATTAAAAATCTCAGGAGAAGAAGAACCAAAATCCTTTAAAGCAGCTATCTTATCGAGAACCCGAGAAGAAGGGTGACCCAGACGTTTATGCCATAAACCGTAGTCGTTAAGCACACTAGTCTGATTTGATAACACAACCTCTTCCTCACGCAAACGATACAACCCATCACTCTTTCGATCACCCGCTCCAATCAGCATCCTGGAATTGCGGTCCTGTAAGATCAATAAACGATCAGTTACTTGGGCTACGAGATTACTATCGGTTAGTAATTGACCCAAAGAGATTAGATTATTGTGAAATCCAGGAACGAGATAAACGTTCTGCAACCGTAAGGTTGGAGATATAAAAATTGTGCCCTGTTGCGACGTGATCACATTGGCACCGGCAGGTAGTCGAACAGAGACCGGCGGTATGGTTCTTAAGTCGTGAAACAGAGCGTCACAACCAGTCATATGATGTGTTGCCCCAGTATCAAGAATCCATAAACCGCTTGTTTTCTTACCACTTAAACGATCAGTAGCTGGTGTATTTCCAAAGAGGCGTTGTATCGTACGCCATTGAGCGTCTGTAAACCCACTCAATCCACTGCGATCGGCGTCCGTCAGAGGTGGATTTGAATTGGGGATTGATGCGTTAGCCAAAGTGACTTCGGTGTTGTTCGCGCGAGGTTGTGATCCACGACCTCTTCCTCTTCCACGTCCAGGTTCCCACCAATCTGGATAGCCAACGATCTTAAAGCAACTTGAAATATCATGTCCTGATCGGTTGCAATTAGTGCAAAAACGAGCTGGATTCTTGTTTTGGATTGGGCGAGAAGTAGAGGGTTGTTTTGGTTGATCACGAGTCGATGTTGTAATTGTGGGTTGAGTAATTTGAGAAGCAAAACTCATGAGCTCAGGCGATGTTGATTTGGCAAGATTGATGGTTTCATTCTGTAAGATTGTTTGATAGACTGTATCGAGATCCGGAAGGGGCGTTAGCGCACATAACTGAGAACGAACAGCACCGTGTATAGAGTCATCCAATCCTGCTAGAAAATCGTGAACCTTGAGAACATCAAGTTCTTTCTCTCGTGCCTCATTCAAACCGCAAGTGCAAGTGCCACAAGTGCATTGTTTTGATTCGGTGCATTCTTTGATACCGTCCCATATTCGCGTTAATTGGCCATAGTATTCATCAACCGTGGAGCCGTTTTGTTTACACATAGATAACGCGTTGCGGAGTTGTTGAAGACGAGCTCCACTCTTCACCGAAAAACGTTTCTTTATGAGTTCCCACAGATCACGAGCTATTTCCCTTGTTGAGATGGTGGAACGTAGCTTTGGTTCAATGGTTAATTTGATCCATCCCACGATGAGATGGTTGTTAGCAACCCAATCTTCATATTGAGGAGAGTTAGCCGCTGGTTTTTGTATGGTTCCATCAAGGAATCCGAATTTCTTGCGAGAGCTAAGAGCCATTCGGAGGTGGAGAGCCCAATCATCGTAGTTGGAACCGGTGAGAAAAGGTTGAGAGATGATGGCTCCGGGATTATCTCCTGAAGTAAGGTCATAAGGAGATATGGTTTTATGTGAAGTTGCCATGATAGATAATCAAGAGTGGAGAAACGATGGAGGTAAGGGAAACGATTATGAAGAAGAAGAAGGCGATAGAAAAAAAATAGGGTTATGAGATTAGGGTTTTTAAAATTAGGGTTATTGAGTCAAAACCTGCTCTGATACCATGACAGATTATGACCAAAGGATTTGTGTGTTTATTAATGAACCGAGAGGTGAGTATTTATACAAAGAGGTTTAGAAAATAAGTCCGAATCCTAATAGGAATATGATGAATCTAATATCTTGAGAAGCAAGTAAACTAACTTATCCTAATAGGAATCTTGATAAAATATGCTCCAAGAGAATTGAGGTAATTCCCAGAAGATCCATGGAATCCAATTATTTTCCTCCCGCTCGCTCTTAGTGAAAACTTAGTACCCTCGTCGTCACCGATGAGGTCAAAATTGTTCTTGTTTGTTTTGAATTTGAGTGATTGAATCACACCTGTTGACTCCTTGTAGTAACCCTCAACAGATAACAAGTATTCGTTTGCCGCATGATTAATCTCAAACTACATAAGAAAATCAAGATTATTGATTAAAAAGAAGAGTTTATGGCGCCACTAAAACCCCACAAGAAATCGAATTTTAAAAACATTGTACCGTTTGTGTCAAACCACCAACAATCGGATAATCGTGGATTAGTCCAAGAAACGTTTTGCCATCTTTGGCATAATCAAACTTGATGGCATTAATGCCTATAAGACTGGATCTAGAAAGAAAAAAATCAGGGGGTCAAATTAAACTTACAATGTTTTAGAGGATCATTTTAGTAAAATTTAACTAATAAAATTAAGTAAATTTTAAAATGTAGCTACCTCAACCCCTCTTTAAAACCACTTTGTACATGTATTTTTGTTATAGCTTCATAATCAGATCCATCATCCCATTCACTCCCACCTTTTCCACCTTTTGCTTCCACCTTCAGAGCCTTCGAGTATTGATTCGAATCATCATTTAATGAGTTCTCTAGTGGAGACGAAGACGGAAGAATCAGATTGTAATATGCTCCAAGACCAACAACCCAAGAACATATCCTTCCATGGAACCCAACAATAGCCCTGCCTTTGCACTCTAGCACGAACATTTTACCAGCCTTTCTTCCAATTAATGGAGAGGTTCTTCCCTTCGATGTCTTGAAAACAAATGACCTAAGCACGTCAGTATCGAAAGATGAGGGAACATCGTAAGTCACCTCAACAGATGCGAGATATTCGTTTGGATGATCGACCGTAAACTGCAATAACAATTACATACAAAATCATAATAAGACAAAATTAAGATATGTTACCATAAAATTATTAGAATGTGAAATTGTCTTATATTAGAAACTAGGATTATTCTACGCTAATATACATGTCCGACCTTGAATTAAAACTTAAAAAAGTAAGACTTTAGGACATTAAAAATATATGCTTTAAAGGCATCATTTAAATAAAAATATATTATCACTAGCTACAAGAAAAAATGTTCCTAACATTTATGTGTCAAAAGAATAAATGAGTATTAAACAGAATTATTCATTTATAAATGATACTAAATATGTGATTTCCTATCGGTGGAAGTAAATGTTACTCCAGGTAACATCAACAGAAATACCAGGCATTAAAAGAAGATACAATATCAGAATACCAGGTAATAAAAGAAGTACAAAGGAATGCAACAAAGGTTGAACGTGAAGAAATCATATTTGGTTCTGATATTAGTTTATATCACTTTTTAAAAAAACAAATTAATGAAATTTATCTTATTTTAAATTTAATACTTTGTGATTTTTGTAAAAGTTGTTAATAACAATGTAACATTAACATTTTAATAGATATTTCAAAACGATTTTATTATACAATAATAATTAATAAAAACATTAAATCTAAAAATATTCAAAATAATAATTTTATCATTTAAATAAACTAATTTTGTAAAATAGGTTCGGATATAAAATACTAAAAAAAAGTTAAGAATTTCATAAAAAAAAAAATCAATTATTAAATTAATATTAATGTTCGGATCACTTGTTTATAATTGATACAATTATTTAATCAATTAAAAACTGATATAAATAATTAAAACCATTTATGTTGATTGATGCAATCTTCATTTGTTACAAGTGATACATACTTGTATTAATCAAATAAATGATGGAACTAGCATAATCCATGATGAATGAATAGTTAGTTAAGAGTGGTAGGAATGAGACAAACCTCATATACTGCTCCAGTTTTAACCCCATGCTCACATGTTTCCACCTGTCCAGCTTTGTCGTAGTCGAACTTGATATGTCTGACTCCATGTTCATCATATGTAACATACACTTTTCTTATACCATCGAAGTTACCACCATCGTCGAAACCTGTTCTTGGGCTTGTTCCACCTTGAATTGTTGATTTGATTGAATGACTTTTGATAAAATATGCTCCAAGGGAGTTGAGGTAATTCCCGGCAGATCCATGGAATCCAATTATTTTCTTCCCGCTTGCTCTCAGTGAAAACTTAGTACCCTGGTCGTACCCCATGACATCAGAAGTCTTCGTGTTTGTTCTGAATTGGACTGATTGAATCATACTCGTTAACTCCTTGTAGTAACCCTCGACAGACAACAAATGTTCGTCTGCCGCATGGTTAATCTCAAACTACATAAAAAAAATCATAATTATCGTTTTAAAATAAGCCATTAAAACCTCCTAGAAATTGAACTTTAAAAAAAAAACAAGTCACATTTTTGTACCGTCTGTGTAAAACCACAACGATCTGAGACACCATGGATTGGTCCAACAATGGTTTGACCAGCCTTGAGATACTCAAACTTGATGAACTGAATGCCTTCAAGACCACCTCGTACATATATTTTTGTCACACCTTCATAATCCTCACACTTATCATCCCAGTAATACTCTCCCATTCCGCCCTCAGCTTCCACCCTCAGGGCCATCGTGCACTGATTACAATCTTCATTTAATAATGAATCATACAAAATATTTCGCAGAAATTAAGAAACAAAAGGCAGAGTTAATTAGTAGCATGAAGCACCTATTTCTTGGGTAATTTTTTTTTTTCTTTTTAACTATGGGTACCTTTGATTCATAGGCTTTTCTATATTTGTAAAAAAAAAAAACTATTTTATTTTCATTGTGCAAAAGCAAAACATGCAACTTTCTGAGACAAATACTTCTACAACTATCTGGAGATACTTTTCCGTTCTAGAGTACCAAAATGTTTCACGATTTATGATACTATCGTATAGTTTAGAGAGAGAGATAACTAGAGAGAGAGAGAGTACCTCTTAAGAGTAGAGAGAGAGAGAGCTGATGAATACTTTAGACTTTAGAGTGATGTGTATAAGGAGATAGTGAAGTGTGGCTATTTATATATACACAGGACAGTCTTAATCATCTACAAATTAATTTATTAATCCCAACTTCTTCTTCTTCTCCTTTTTGTCAACGAAGTAAACCCAACTTAATCGTTTTCTTTATTTGCTCTCGTGGCTAGTGGAACCATTATAATGTTATATTCTCTTAGATCTAACGATTCTTGTGGATCTCAAGTTTCGATCAGATTTGTGAATCATGCATGGTCTTTCTTTATATATCACTAGCCAGTGTGTTCTTTCAGTAAGAACCGACTTTCGAGTCATGTGCTTGATACTTCTTACTAAATCACTAATCATAAATTTTATATTATTGATATACAATTATATGACTTCCATGTTGCAATATAAATAACCCTAACTTATCATTTTCTTATGTACTAGGTTATTCGCTTTTGAATTATTTTATCCTAGATTTTCGTTCTCTTGTCTCCTAAATTCACTATACTATTAGTTTTTGATTTGCAGCCACTAAAGAAAGACTATAGTGACTATAAGTAATTAATTAAGAATTGATATTTTAGATTGTACAATTAATTCTTGTATATATTTAGTTAGTTATTTAAGTTAATTACATATATTTTTGTAATATTTTGTATTTTAGAAATGTTGATGTGTAATTCAAATATTTATTTATTACATTAAAAGTTTAATATTTGAATTAAATTAATCTAATTTGTTAAGTATATATTTAAGTGTTTGAATTAAAACTTTAAAACATAATGAAAGTAATTTGACTATGTAGTACTTTATGAAATATTTGTACATATTTTTTAAATTGAAAATTATATGTTTCTTTTATTTGAAAAATATTATATTTATAAATTATAAAATCATAATAATGGCTCAATAGTAATGAAAACAAAACTTCTCGGTCCCAGATATTCAGTTTCTTGAGGGTTTGCTCGAGTTTCGGTACTCTGAGGACACCAAAGCCAACATGATTTCTTATCCTCTTCTCCATGCCTAATAACAAGTCTCATAGTCCTGATGGGTTCACTCCGGAGTTTTATAAAGTTGTCTGGCCTTTCTTAGGTGATGATTTTTTTTATTGCTATCAAGGCCTTCTTTATCACCGATTATCTTCTTAAGGGAGTCAACACCACCATCCTTGCGCTCATTCCCGAAACCATCGACTCCTCTCATATGAAAGATTACATGCCTATCTCTTGTTGTAACATTTTGTATAATGTTATTTCCAAGATCCTTGCTTGACGGTTGAAGACTATCTTTCCCGAGGCCAATCAGTCTGCCTTTGTGCAGAACAAACTCCTAGTTGAGAATGTCCTTCTTGCATCTAAGCTTGTCTATGGTTATCACTGGGCTAACATCTTTTCTAAGAATGCTCTCAAGGTGGATATCTCCAAGACTTTTGATATTATTCAGTGGACTTTCTCGCGATTGCCACTCTTCATGCCTTGGGTCATCCTTTGCAATTCATCCAGTGGGTTTGTCGTTGTGTTGAGACTGCTTCCTTCTCGGTTCATGTTAATGGTAACCTTTGTGGTTTCTTCCAGAGTACCAGAGATCTTCGACAGGGATGTTCCCTTTCTCCCTACTTGTTTGCCATAAGTATGAATGTGCTCAAAGTATGAATGTGCTCTCTAAACTCTTTGATAAGGCTGCAAAGCCCTCTCCCTGACTCATCTTTGCTTTGCGGATGACATCTTTGTCTTTGCTGATGGTAAGCGCCAATCTATTCAGGGTATTGTGAAGGTCTTTGAGCACTTTGCTAGGATCTTCGGGCTTAGACTCAGCTTGAAAAAGACTACTCTTTATCTTGTTGCTGTCTCCTCTTCTAATCACGATCAGACATGTTCTCTTTTCCCCTATGTGGTCGCTGAGCTTTCTGTGAGGTACATTGGCCTTCCCCTCACCTCCACGAAGCTCTTGATCCGGGATTGTGCTCCCTTTTGGATAAGATTAGGAACATGATTCAGAGTTAGTCCTCCCGCTTGCTTTCGTTTACCGGTCGACTACAACTCATCTCCTCGGTTATTTCAGATATCACTCAGTTCTGGTGTTCTGCCTTCCATCTTTCGAGACACGTTGCATTATTGAGGTTGACTGTTTTTACTAGTCTTTCCTTTGGTTGGAACATATATAGTCTGGACTCCTCTAAGGCCAAGGTAGTTTGGACATGTTTGCATGTCCCGTCAAGAAGGAGATTTTGATGATAAGAAGATTGCTATTTGATTTTGAGTAGCTCGATGACTCCTTAAGTTATTTTCTCACTGATTAAATGGGAAAGGTTTCAAACGGATCACCCAATCCTTAAGTGCTAGAAACTAAGAAAAGTGCAACAAGATGGAGGCTCTATCTCCTTAACAATAGGAATGCTAAGTCTTTGTAGTTATTTAAATTGGAAAATGCTAAAAATATGAAAGAGTCTTCTCCTTCGATTCATGACTTGATCAAGTCATGTATTTCCGGTTTGGAATCTTGGTTCGGTCTGATACTCTTCTCCAGTTCACAGGTTCTGACTGGGTGTCACGTGTGCTCTTACTAATTACTACCTTGTCCTTGGAGTTCATCTGGTGGAGATGAAGACGGATGAATCGGATTGTAATATACCCCAAGACCATAAATACAAGGACCTACTCGTCCATGGAACCCAACAATAGCATTGTCTTTGCTCTCCAACACTAACTTTTTACCAGCCACTCTTCCAATTAACGGAGAGGTTCTTCCTTTTGATGTCTTGAAAGAAAATGAATTAAGCACGATACAACCGTAAGGTTTAGTAAAAGAGTAGTTCCCCTCCACAGAAGTGAGATATTCGTTTGGATGATCGACCGCAAACTGCAATATAACAATGATATATAGAGTTACAATAAGAAAAAGATTAAGATATCTGAACATGTATAAGAGTTCACGTGTTGAGACAAAGCATAATCAATGATGAATGAATATTTAGTTA
>OVAO01001524.1:0-14951 GCA_900406285.1 Biscutella auriculata
TTTTTCTTCGATTAAATCGATCAAAAGACTGTGGAAGCCATCAGAATTGCATTCTTTGCCGAGAGCTGATGAACTAGGTGGTGGAATGAGAAGCAGCAAAATAGCAACTCGGCTAACCGACGATTCTACAATATAATACGCATCAACCTGTGATACGGAGCAGGAACCGTCGATGACAAAAACTTCCGAAAAAGAAAACGACAGTGAAGGAGATCAAAAAAGATCCGCCAACTAACTCCTCCAAACTGTGTCGCAACCTGTACAAGCAGAAAAAGGAAAGGATCTCTCCCCCTAACGAAGAGGGAGGGAAGAACGGTGGCTCTGTAAAAGACTAACAGGAGAAATTGGTCGGCTTGAGTTTTTTAGGAACGGTCTTCAGGGTTTCCCTCAGAAGATGAAATTAATATATTGGTTTTGTTTGTTTACGATTTACATTAAGAGATTATAAATCACAGAAATTCGGAAATCTTATCGTAAATTTTTTTTCATAATCAGCGGTGTGACATTTAAAGAAAAAATAATTAAAAAGTCTTCCTCTCTCTTTTCTCATTCATCGTCCGGATCCAGCTTTTGAATTTCTACGATCGGAGAAGCTAATTTTCCCATTTCCAGATTAGGTTTCCGATCTCTCTTCCGAAGATTGTTGTTTAGTGAAGGGGATCTGCAAGTGCGAGGCGGTGGCGGCGTCGGTGGATCTGAGGAATCGTTTCCACCATGAGCGGAATGAGAGGTCTCTCTGTCTTCATCAGCGATATTCGAAATTGCCAGAATAAGGAAGCCGAGCGACTCCGCGTTGATAAGGAGCTTGGGAACATCCGTACATGCTTCAAAAACGATAAGGTTTGGGGGTTTCTTCTATTCATTTTTACTTCTCATTTAGATAGCGATTCAGTGGCGAAGTATCCATTTGTGTTAAGCTTAAGGTCTTCGAATTTCGTTATTTCGTGCGTGGAATGCTTAGGAAGAAGGATGTGCAATTTCAGCTGAACTTTTGGCAATTTTCCTCCAAGATTCTTTCACCTGAATTTAGTTGCAATGTCATCCATTGTTAGAGCGAATTGGGAGAATATGGGATCCAAGAGAATATCGTAGTTGAAAGTGAGATCCATACTTTTGCAAGCTTTAAGTGGAGAACCTGAGTATTGTGGTGGATGCTTTCAGGATCATGATTCATTTTAGTGTTATCATCTTTATAAATGAGATTTTGCAAAATATAATCTTGGTGCAGTCAACTAAGTTTTGAAATGAATTCATTTTCTTGTGTGTTTCTTGCAAGGAAGAACTGCGTATATAGATTTGAAGCAGAAATAGTAGCTTGGAAATAGGAAATTAGATACCTAGTAAATGGTTAGTTTTCATATGCCATCAGGGCTTCATTTTACCCATCCCAAGTGGAGCCCTTGATAGATACTATAATGTTCCGGTTTGATGGATTAGTAACAGAATTAGTATAGTGGGTTAGATGTTGGAGATCAGCCATTATTTTATGCTTTGCAACGCTTACTATTGGCTTGGCAATCTTTTTTTAGGGTTTGGTGAGTCACATTAGATAAGAAGTGTATAGTATATGAATATATGATATATCACACCTAGTGTACTTGCCCCTTTCGTGATTCAGATTTGATGTGAATCGCTTATGCATTCAGTGATTAACCTTTTCCAGCTGTTTTATATATAACAGGTGTTGACACCATATAAAAAAAAGAAATATGTGTGGAAAATGCTTTATATACATATGCTGGGTTACGATGTGGATTTTGGTCATATGGAAGCGGTTTCTCTTATATCTGCACCCAAGTATCCTGAAAAGCAGGTATATCAAGTTCTTTTTGTTTGCTTAAACAGTGAACTATTGCTTTTTAGGCAGGGAAGGGAAATATGTATGTGTAGTTGTTTGATTACAATTATATTATCTAGCTGGAAAGCTAAATTTCAACTAATCTCGAAAAAGGCTAGATACTTAAGAACTTAATTGTGATATTATTTCACGTTCTAGGTACACTAGCAGTTCTCAGTTCTATTTTGTGAATAACGATACCATGCCGTTGCAAATTGTCAGTTTTCTCTGCAAATGCAGTGTTATTTTGTTTCTCCCGAAGATTTTATCTGAAGATTATATTTTCATGCATTTTTAATGAATTCAAGTTTTCACCCATGAATACAGGTTGGTTACATTGTCACATCTTGCATGCTCAATGAAAATAATGATTTTTTGAGGCTGGCAATAAATGCAGTACGAAATGATATTATTGGCCGCAATGAGACTTTCCAGTGCCTGGCGTTGACTTTGGTAAGTGCTTTTCATCCATAATCTGTTGATTCCTTAGAGGCCTTCAGCTTATGGGATGTATTTTAATATTTCAATGGAAGGTCATGCATATATTATGTGTGTCATGCTTGTTATTTAGGTAGCCATTTTATTCATTAAGTTATGGTCCCTTTTGTTGCTCTTCTTACCGTCCTGTATTCAATTTCCTTCGTAGGTTGGAAATATTGGTGGACGAGAATTTGCAGAGTCGTTGGCACCTGATGTTCAAAAGTTACTAGTGAGTGACTTGATAATGTCTCATGTATTCCATATGAATACTTAAACAATTGATCTTATGGGCTTTTTTGCTTCAGATTTCTAGCAGTTGCAGGCCTCTTGTAAGGAAAAAAGCTGCACTTTGTCTGCTTCGTTTGTTCAGAAAAAATCCTGATGTCGTCAATGCTGATGGCTGGTGTGTATTACTTCAGTCTGGTGTTTCTGTTTCTTAGAGTTTATACTTGTCGTTTCGATATTCTCTTTTTCATATCCTTACAGGGCAGATCGTATGGCTCAACTTTTAGATGAACGTGATCTTGGTGTCTTGACATCTTCAATGAGTCTTCTTGTATCTTTGGTATCCAATGACTACGAGGCGTATTCAAGTTGTCTACCGAAATGTGTCAAAATATTAGAACGCCTTGCTAGGAATCAGGATGTTCCTCAGGAGTACACATATTATGGTATCCCATCTCCTTGGCTTCAGGTTTGTCTTTACTCACTTTACTGATTCTTTTCGCTTATCGCCTTAATCTCCCCTGCATTCTTCACCCTTCACGTTTTAGGTGAAATAACTTTTGAAATAGAGGCTTATACCACTTTAATGTATATGTGTAGTTCTTAAGGGTTATCTTGGATGCTTACATGTCTTTTGGTTAGCATAGGTGAAAACGATGAGGGCTCTTCAGTATTTTCCAACCATTGAAGATCCCAGCACCAGAAGATCCCTGTTTGAGGTTCTTCCATTAATTTTCTAATCTAAGTTTCTCGATTCGGCATCATAACACTTGCTATGGAAATTTCAGGTCCTACAACGGATATTGATGGGGACAGATGTTGTAAAAAATGTGAACAAGAACAATGCGTCTCATGCTGTGCTCTTTGAAGCTCTATCTTTGGTAATATTGCTAGACAGATAATTGGTTGCAAGTTTATACCATGAAATTTACTTATGCATTTTTTCATTTCCCCATCTCCTTTGCCTCCTCCTAGTGCATGGATGTTTTCCTTTTCGTTGAAGAAGGGCTAGTTCTTTTTTAATTTAACTATTAGCTTGCATGTCTGTCTGTCTTTCACCTTCTCTTTGTTTGCTTTTAGTGTATACTTTGCTTTAAGGTTCAATGCTATTTCTAAGTTGTTTACCATGAATAGATGATTTTGTGTGTTCTCGACTCTTTGCTATGGTGAGAAGTATTTCAACCTGTTCAATATGGGGTCTGCTGTAGGTCATGCATCTCAATGCTGAGAAGGAAATGATGTCACAGTGTGTAGCTCTCCTTGGAAAATTCATTTCTGTCCGTGAACCCAATATCAGATATCTCGGCTTGGTGAGTTTTTTACTTTGTATATTGTTTGTGGTGGACCATATGATTTGCAGGTCAGTTATCCATCTATTAGCTTACCACAATGATGCCCCTCTTGCAAACACTGCAGGAGAATATGACACGAATGCTGATGATCACTGATGCCCAAGATATCATAAATAAGCACCAGCCTCAGATCATCACATCTTTGAAGGATCCTGATATCAGGTTGGGTTTATATTTCATTATATTAATATCAGCTAATACAGAACCTAGTCTGCCATCTCTGTTGATTAAATTTGCAACTAGTATAGCTAATTCAACCATTGGAAATGGTTATAGTTTTTTCTTCTGTTCGAAAGTAGTTAATCATTTCTGAGGAATAGTTTCAGTCATTTGAAATTGATTATATTTAAGTTTGTTCATATGCAAATTTTAATTTCAATAAGAATCAGTTTCGCTATAATCTTTAAGAATACATATTATCCCGAACATGCTCTTGCCATCCTGTGTTAAACAGTTATTAGTATATTTATTTGTGCTAGAAATTCTTATTCGGTTGTATAAGAACTAGTAGCCAGTTTCTCAATATTCCTTTCTGATATTTATTGTAATTTTGATGAGATTAAATGAATACCAAAGTTGATTAGATTAAATTTTACCTTAGCAAATGGAGCTGAATTTCCACAACGTATAGTTTAAGGAGTCTTAGTAAATTATATATGTTAAGGGGGATAACCCTGCATGTTATAGAGAAACTAATGGATAGTCATTTGATCCAGTTTTTCTCATATTTCTTTGGGTTGATATCTATATATGTGTGTTCTTGTGCTTTTAGTATCAGTTTTGCTGACTGTTTCAGTTTTTCTGCAGTATTCGTAGGAGAGCTCTTGATCTGCTTTATGGAATGTGTGATGTTTCGAATGCAAAGGGTATAGTCGAAGAGCTGTTACAGGTAATTCTTGTAAAGATTGATATTTGCGTTACCTATAGTTTATCTTTAAAGGTGATATTTCTTAGAATATTTCGTTTGAGAGTGTTAAAGTATATTTGATGCAAAAAATATATTGCAGTATCTGAGCACAGCTGAGTTTTCCATGCGTGAGGAGTTATCACTTAAAGCTGCCATTCTAGCTGAGAAGTTTGCTCCTGATTTATCTTGGTAACAGTAACTTCGGTTTCATTTTAATATGTACATCTTTGAGATCCACACTATAACAATATCTTTCGTAACCAAAATGTTAAGAATTAGATCATTTCCGACATGAGAAGTCTGATCAGTCTTTTGCTACACAACATGGTTCCTTTGATGTCCATCAGGTATGTAGATGTGATCCTTCAGTTGATTGATAAGGCGGGAGATTTTGTTAGCGATGATATTTGGTTTCGTGTGGTACAATTTGTAACAAATAATGAAGACCTGCAGGTAATGAGTTTATTAAAAGAAATCTATTGTATCCTATCTGTGACATTTTGAACTTGATTTAGAGTTTCTTCAATGTCTCAGCCTTATGCAGCATCAAAAGTAAGAGAATATATGGACAATATTGCGATACATGAGACAATGGTGAAGGTATGTTTCTCCTTAAAATTAGCTCTGTATACTGCATAATGCTAGAAACTTGTATTTCTTATGATACATGAAATTGATTTTGTTCTCGTTCATCTATTCTCATCTTATTACTGCCAGCTAATGAGCTAAATTGCAATTTGCAGTTGCTACTTCGACAAATTTTATAGCGTTAAATTTATGCTAGTTTCAGAGATAAGACTGAATTATATTGCATTACATTCATCAGGTCAGTGCTTATATCTTGGGGGAGTATGGCCACCTTCTTGCTAGACGACCTGGATGTAGTGCAAGAGAGCTCTTTGGCGTTTTACATGAGAAGCTTCCCACAGTATCGTAAGAAAACATGATCCATTGCATGCTGCACTTTCTTCCCTTTGAGTAGCTTTTGTTTTGCTGTATCTTAGGAGGAAACCTTGTGTTTTCTCAGGACTCCAACCATTCCTCTTCTTCTCTCGACTTATGCAAAGCTTCTTATGCACGCTCAACCTCCAGATATAGAATTGCAAAAGCAGATTTGGACTATATTTAAGAAGTGAGAGTTGTTAACCTTGTTATTTATCCCAGTAGCTTTGCTTGTCATGTTATACTCTACTTTTAGGTAACCAAATCAAATTTCTTAGTAGGGTTTTCTGTTTGCAGATACGAGAGTAGTATTGATGTGGAGATACAACAGAGAGCTGTTGAATATTTTGAATTGAGTAAAAAAGGGGCTGCCTTGATGGATGTATTGGCTGAGATGCCAAAATTTCCAGAGCGCCAGGTTTGTTCTTTCTATTATGAATTTTTACGCAGACTTTGGGATTTTGTTTGAAGATTTTACTAATGAAAGATGTGATGTTGGGTTTTTTTTGGTCTTTCCATAGTCTTCGTTGATAAAAAAGGTGGAAGACGTGGAAGATACTGCAGACCAGAGTGCGATCAAGCTTAGAGCGCAACAGTTACCTTCAAATGCTTTAGTTTTGGCTGACCCACAACCTGTTGATGGGACACCCCCACCTTTGAGAGTTCCAAGCATGAGTGGAATCAAAGTGGGTATATTTCCCAATTAGAGCCAAAAAAAAAACCCATTTCATGCGCTTTATCTTCTGATGTTCCATTTATCTTTATGTATCTAGCTGAACCATGAGGCAGCATCCCATATCCACTCTCGGCCGAATGGCAATTTGAGTAAAGCACAGCCACAAACTCTCTCAGCGGATCTCCTCAGCGATCCGGTTGATCCTCTTTCAATAGAGGGTCCTCCGGGAGAAATCTCAAGTCAACAACGTGGTCTCACAGAGGAGGAAAGAGTTCCAGGTGAGGTTGATGGCACAGCCATCGTACCTGTGGGTGAACAAACAAACACGGTGGAGGTATTTTTATCTCTTACGTTTGTTCTCTTTGGCATTGTAGGCTAAACAGGGATGAAATTCTTCAATTAAACAACTTCAGCTAGTTTCGTTTAAGCTCTATGTTAGTTTCTGTGTCAGAGCTCTTTCGAGCGCACCTAATATTCCATGCCATACGTTTTACCTCAGTATCCTACATTAGTAGAGCTGGCACATAATACATTTTATCGTTATTTGCAGTCAATCATACTAGCCATTTCGACACCCAATATTACTTTCTTACTTTTTTTATTTTTCAAAACAGCCAATCGGAAATATTTCCGAAAGATTTCAGGCTTTATGTTTGAAAGATAGTGGTGTATTATACGAGGACCCTTATATTCAGGTTTGATTTCTCCTTTTGTCAACTCTTTACTATTTATATTTGCTTATCTGTTTGATAGATTGCAGAAACCTTTTTTGGGGGGTACTTTGAACAGTGAAGATCACAATGCACACAAAGTCACTAACCCTATTCACTAATGATTGCAATGGTCTAAAAATATTGGTTCTGTCTCAGCTTGGTGTGAAGGCTGAATGGCGAGGACACCATGGGAGACTAATCCTCTTCTTGGGAAACAAAAGCACTTCTGCTCTTACATCTGTTCAAGCTCTAATACTACCCCCTGCTCATCTGAAACTAGAGCTATCTCTTGTACCTGATACCATTCCTCCTCGAGCACAGGTATTTTTATATTATATGTAGATTAGTTTGATCTAATTTTTAATAGCTAAACTATCAATTATGTTACGTAACGGGTTCTCATGGCCATAGGTACAATGTCCACTCGAAGTGATGAACATCCGTCCTAGCAGGGATGTTGCAGTTTTGGATTTCTCCTACAAGTTTGGTTCAAGCATGGTACGGTAGTTACGGAAACATCTATATACCTTGTTTATGCGCAAGGTTTCTTATTCGATTGTATCTTACTTATTGTCTCTCTTATAGGTCAGTGCCAAATTACGCCTCCCAGCAGTCTTGACTAAGTTTCTTCAACCTCTACAATTGACATCTGAAGAGTTCTTTCCACAATGGAGATCACTTTCAGGACCACCATTGAAACTTCAAGAAGTTGTACGTATTTCACAGTTTCTCTAACTCTACAGAAAACAAAAGAGTATACGCAGAGAAGAAAGAGTCAATTTCTCTTGAAATTTACACTCATTAATCTGCTGTTTCCTGCAGATTAGAGGTGTTAGACCTCTTGCTCTTCCGGAAATGGAAAATCTGTTCAACAGTTTCCGGGTGACAATATGCCCCGGGCTTGTGAGTATTCTATATAGTCTCACTTCTTCACAGAGTTTTCCCTGAATAAATATGGTTACTTTGATATATTACTCCGTTGGTTCTGTTTTCAGGATCCCAACCCTAATAATCTTGTGGCAAGCACAACCTTCTACTCGGAAAATACAAGAGCCATGCTCTGTTTGGTGGGACTAGCTAACTTTTTTTCTATGAAATTGTCTTTAATTCTAGCTACAGTCCGAATTTGGTGAATTTTTTATATGAATCCTGTGGAAGTGCAGTGGTGGTAGATACTGAGAATGCTGCAAAACCAAATTTGTTAAACACTTTACATCAAGAGTAAATCTATATGTCAATGTTTGCAGAACGTTGCCATCTCAATATGTTTGTATTTTTCTTTATTTTCAGGCAAGGATTGAAACAGACCCGGCAGACAGGACCCAACTGCGGTTAACAGTAGCCTCGGGAGATCCGACCCTTACATTTGAGTATGATATCATTTCTACTCTGTCCAACAAAGCAAAACCCTAAGATGCAACTCTCACATTGCATTTTCTGACTTGCCTTCCTCTACAGGTTGAAAGAATTCATCAAAGAACAGCTGATCACGATTCCAATGGGCTCTCGAGCTCTGGTTCCAGCTGTGCCAGCAACGGCAGCACCTATAGCTCAACCACTTAGCCCAGTGGTGGATGCTAATGATCCTGGAGCTCTGTTAGCAGGTTTACTTTGAAGTCAACTGGGGTAAGACTAAAGACTTGCAATTGTACAATGTGAAACTCATCCTCTCTGATTTCGAGGTGCACGAGTAAGACATAATGTATCAGAGGATGTAAGAGGGCACTATAAGGCGAAGCGATTTAGTTTTGATTCAGTTCTTGCCTGTGATCTCTCGGAGTAAAGTGAGATTGATCTGAAATTTTGCATTCTTTTTATGCATATTTTGTATTTGTGAGGTCTGTTTGGTGTTCTCATCTTTTTAAAAATCTTTTATCAGGGGATCTCTCTTTAAGGTTTTGTGATTTCTCTTGACTTCTTCTTCTTTGACGACGATTCTGGACTTGGATACCAAATGACATATATACATGTTGAGCTTGTGGATAAGTTAGTTTTGAAAATCTTTGCTTTTGCAAGTATCTCTAGGGGTTTTCTTTAGCTTTAAAGAACATACTTGCCGTTTTTGTATTATATAAAAAAAACAACACATCCTCTGATTCATTCACTCTTGAACCTTATTTTCAGTTCAATTATTCATTAGATAGGTTCGAATCAAACCTCTCTGAACATTTCTGATCATTGCTTCACGATCTATAGAAATTGTTCTGTACATGTTAAAGCTTCGTTTGGATTCATCCATTAAGTAACGAGAGTATATTGAATAGACTGGTGTTTACTCAAGACGAGTTTTGAAAAAGTGTGTTGCAGTTGCATTACCACGTAGTTTCCTCAAGACGCTTTTGAAAAAGTATTGTAGTTACATTATCACTTACATTTGCATCTCTTCCTCTCTTATACTCACTTTCCTGCAAAATACGAGAGGCACGAAAAGCTTTGAACCCAATAAAAGAAGAAGGATTTAGACTGTTCCTTTTACTTTCTTTTAGTGCTCTCATACTATTATTTAAAACATTGTTTTACCGAAGAAACTGATAGGCAAGCATTGTTGGAGTTCCAAGTCTCAAATCTTTGAGCAGCACAAAAGAGGTGTCTTGTCCTCATAGTAAGGGGTGACATGTGACGCAAACATAAGAGAGTGACTGGTTTGAACCTCAGAGAATTGCAGTTAAGTGGAGTTATATCACCATCTATTAGTAATCTGATACAAACTTCGATCGAGTTCTTCCTTTCTAACATATTAACACAGATATTGATAGAAATTAGTGAATACAAAAGATGGAAATCAAGCAAGAGAGCTTGTTCCTCTCGGTCTATTTCTTGCTTAAACTCTCGATCCTCTCTACAAAAGACCTCAAAACTCCTTATATAGGTAAAGTTAACCCTAACCTATCTAAACCATGGTTAAATAAAATAACCACAATAAAACTTAACCAAATAGATAATAGGAAACCCATGACGCCTCTTCTTGTATCATAATCTCTTGTTTCTCATTTCACTTGTTCTCTCTGAAAACTCTTTTGATGGTACAATCCCTCAAGAAGTTGGGTATTTATTTAGGCTTTTGAAAATTTGAATATGTACTCAAATATTATCGAGGGAGTGATCCCAATCCGTGTCTGTTATTGCTCTAGATTGTCAACCTTTACATTCTTTAAAAATCGTCTTGCAAGAGTTGTTCCTCCAGAATTAGGGTCACTGACAAAGCTTGTTGATTTACATCTTGGTGAAAACAACCTGAGACGAGAAGTCCATATATCTCTAGGAAACTTAACTTCACTCGGAAGTTTTTCAGTTGTAGATAATATCATGGAAGGAGAATTTCCCCGCCAAGAAGAGGGATTGGGCCTTCACTCTCTCAACGATGCGAACACAGTTATTGATCTCTGTTTAGTTTGGCCGCTTTTGTCATCTATGCCCTCGCTATGGGTCAAATGGATTCAACGCTACATGATCTGTGTCAGTTCCTTTTGGACAACAAGGCATGGTCTGGGCTGTTGGATGTGGCGTATTTTTCTCAAGCTTTGCCCCCTTGCCATTTGTTTCACTCGTTGGGATGCTGGGTGGGTTCAACTATTTCCCTCTAGTATTGTCACTGGTCGGATCTCGGTCCTCTCCATGACCTTGCGAGTGTGGGATGGACTATTGCCTTAGGTATCCCACTCCGCTCCATCGTTCAGTTTGCCCTCGCCAGTCCTCACCTCCCATCTTCCCAACTTGCTCCCGTTCTTAAGTTAATTGAGGATACCCTCTCAGCGACTCACTGCTCCCCTATAGATGCTCTTCTATGGCAGCAGTCTCGACATTATTTTGAGACTACTTTCGGCGCCAAGCCTACTTGGGATATCATTCGTTCTCCGGGAGTTTCGGTTACTTGCATCGTGGCATTTGGTTCTTTGGAGTTATTCCCAAGCATGCCTTCATTTTTTGGTTGACTGTTAGGGATAGACTGACTACTGCTATCCGCAGATTGGCTTGGTCCATCGATATCTCCTCCCTTTGCACATTTTTTGTTGTCAAATTGAGGAAACCCGGGGTCACGTATTCTTTGATTACGTTTAATCTACGCGAGTGTGGACTTTTCTTGTGGGAATGCTCCAAGGCATACTCTTTTTCTAGGATTTCTCTTGGTTTGTCCAAGTTCTTTTCAGAGACTTATCCTCCCGGGATTTGCCGGTCCTCTCTCAGCTCACCCTCCAACTTGTAATCTACCACATATGGAAGGAGAGGAGCTCTCGTCTCCATGGTGGTCCTGTCATTCTACATCCTCAGCTAGTCAAGAAGATATCTATGGTCATTTGACAAAAGATCTTTGGCAGGGACCCCGAGCACGTGGACAATCTTCTTCAGCTTTAGTTTCACGCAACCAAAGGCAATATGTAAGTGGTGTTCTCTCTCTTAAACAAATTTTCCTAAAAGTTTTCTTGTCTATGATTTTTACCGAGTTCACCTACACATTTTCTCCCTCTTTCTTTTGTTGTTTCTCCCTCCCCCTCCCCCATAGCTTCTTCGGTTGTTTAGGCCTTTGAATTCATACATTTTTCCATGTTCTTGTTTTTTTGTCGCCGTCTGATCTAACTACCTCTCCTCTCTCTTTAGTCTCTTAGTGTTTCTTTGTGCTCTAGTCTTGTAGGAAGATCAGACCTCCGTTTTCCTTATAAATCAACTATTTTTTATTGCTCAATATATTTTACATTAAAAAAAAAAAATATATATATATATAATGTCAAATGCCAGATCAGTCATGGGGAATTTGGTCCTAGAGAGACCTTGATGAAACTATGATTGAAGAGACATTGAAGTAAGCGTTGTGTGACTTGAAGAGACATTGATGAAACTATGATCGAAGAGATTGTGTTTCAAAACATAGTCTAAAATCATATCTTCTCATGTTCTTAAGAAATATATTTCTGAGAAGAAACTTCTCAAGGAACTTGTCTTAGAGATGTGACATTTGCCAATAGTAATCAGATTCTCTTGCTACCCTTATTTAAAATTAATTAAAAGCTATAGAATGGTAAATGGTTTTTAGTGACTTATGTTTAATTTTGGTTGAGTAAAAATAGGAAAATAAATTGGAGAAAATAGTTTAGAAATATTATGGACCAAAATCAAAATGTAAACATGCTCTGTCTGTGATTGTGATTAATTGAGGAGATTAGTTCACGGTGAAATATGATCATTTCATAAATACAGTATATATTAATAATAAAAGTTAATTGAGATTTCTAAAGTCATCCACATCATAATTTAATTTTTATCTACAAAATGTCAAATTTATGACATGAATTTTTAAATATAAATATTTAATTTAAGCTGAGTAATATTAATTTAACCTGATCCGTTAATCTCTTCGCTTTTTAATAAAGAAATTAGGTTAGTCCCACACTACACGCGGGTTATTTTTTTAAAAAAATTATTTTTATTTTGTATTATGAAATGAAAGAAAAAACTATATTTCATATGATTAAACTAAATACATTTATTAATAAAAAAGATTTTAAATTCTAAATATATAAAGAGTAATTATCAAAATTAAATTTTGACATTCTTCTATATTTATATTGATATGCTATATTTANAAAAAAAAAATATTTTTATTTTGTATTATGAAATGAAAGAAAAAACTATATTTCATATGATTAAAGTAAATACATTTATTAATAAAAAAGATTTTAAATTCTAAATATATAAAGAATAATTATCAAAATTAAATTTTGACATTCTTCTATATTTATATTGATATGCTATATTTATCAAAACTTATAGCTTAACTTCATATAAATAAAGTAATTGATTAAGATTTTTCACACTTTTCATCTTATCTTTAACCGACTCAACTAACTTACAATATAAATGTAGAATTCTCACAAAAAGAAATTGTTATTGTGACTAAATTTGAGAAAAGAAACTTGAAAAAATATTTACAATTATACGTTTGAAAATATTCTAGATTATATAATGGTTTTAAAGAATTAAACTTTTTACAAACTTAGTGATGGACAAAATTACCGCAATGATTAGTATTTGGTGAAAGCAAGCCTGAACTAAACATGAAAAAAATTCGAATGAATATTAAAATTTATTTATTTAATTTTCCGAACCTAACCTAATATAAATTTTATAAAGATGAAAAATTTAACTAAAATCAATTAAAATTGATATTTTTAATTAAATATATAGCGATATGTATAAATATATTAAACATTTATAGTACTAATTAACATTAATTACTTTTTTTTTTTTACTACTATTGTTTTGTAAAATTGAACCTAATTTAACTCAGAAACCAAATTAACTAAACATACATAAAAATTAATCTTAGGTCATAGTTTTATCATAAGCCACATAATTTTAAATTATTCATATATATATTCTTCTTCTTTTATGAAGATTTTGTAATTATGATAACAATTTGTTTGTCACTTTATTCATTTTTTTTTGTCAACTTTTGTGGGCCATAAATGGTTAGTCTACTAACCTAAATTCTCACAAAGAAGAGGAGCAAATACTCTTACGGAGACTCGAAGCCCCAACCTGGTAACTAGTGATGCCATGTGTTTTACCACTGGACTAACGTCACTTGTTTCACTTTATTCATTTTATTTGTTAAATTCCTAAGTGTGTTGAAAAAGAATTCCTAAGTGTTTAATTTCTATTATACAAAGATTTTATTTATATATTACTTTCTATTACCAAATACGTACCAAATATATTGTTGAGACTACACTAATTATAATAAATGATATTGTTATTGATTTTTTAAGAACTAACTTATAGGAAGATATAGTAACCAATAGCAATTAAAAGAATTTGCAGAGATTTTTGAGATATATCAATAATATTTTTTAGATCTCAAACCCATCGCCACAACATAAGGATAATCTTTTATCCTCAAATATAAACTTAAACGGTCATTCCTCTGCAATTGGTACTGTCCGACTGAAGTGGAAACTCTTATTTCAATTCATCAAACCAGAGACTTGAGCAATGAGAGACTCTGGAATCTAAACCAAATAGCCAACCAAACTCTAGAAAATGTCCAGTGGTTCTCAAAGATGAAAATACATTACCGTTTTTTAAGTTTTGCTGGAAATGTTTGGTAAGGGAGGTCCAATGGTTCTTGTAGATGGAAGATGATATTTCCATGACATAGTTAGAAGGGAGCACAATGATCTCAAAGATACCACCACCATTGATCAGGATTTGCCAGCAAGCACAAAAATGCGGCTTGAGGAGCTTAAATATACAGTGAAGAACGCTCAATTGTCTACTTGTGGAATCACAAAAGGTTTAATCAATGCGTGTGTTTAGAACCTGCAGAAAACCCAAAATTTCAACTTCAGATCATGTAGGTACATATATCAGTTGGTTCGGTCAATATCCTCTTTAACTTCCCTATATATGTCAATGCAATCGTGAATGTCTCTCCAAGCTTTTAAAGCTCAATTTCCACAGCACTTTTCTAATAATTTCACAAATTCAGAAGATTTTTCTTGTAAATTTTTTAGATTGAAAGGAGTAGAAAAGACCAACTAAATGAAGCTTGAGGACTAATATTGATCGCATGGTAAACATAACCGTACTTGATTCTGACTCTGATCATTGGTGGAGGTGGAGCTTTCTCTTCTTATAACAGGTCAAGAAAAACTCTCCAACAGGTCAAATGTTGTAGAAGGAAAGGAACATATAACCTAAAAAACGACATCTGATACAAATTCAAATGCAAAACAATCAATTCACATCAACAAAAGAACGCAAAGAAGGAAACCTACATATTTGCAAATAAGAGTCGTCTTTAGAGGATTGTCCTTGATTCTGG